>MU858819.1:276760-533112 GCA_033297175.1 Cladorrhinum sp. PSN332 | reverse complement strand
GTTTTTTTTTTTTTTTTTTTTTTTTTTTTTTTTTTGTTGTTTTTTTAAAAAAAATATATCTTTTCTTATTATTTTTTTTTATAAATATATTTATAAAAAAACAAAAAAAAAAAAAAAAAAAAAAAAAAAAAAAAAAAAAAAAAAAAGGCTCCTCCACTGGCACTCCTCTCACAAGATCCCGTCATCCTCCAAAAAGCTGCAAGTGAAAGAGAAAAAAAAGGCGTCTGCAGTGGTACAAAATTGCCCGTGTAAGATGAGAGAGAGATGTGACAGGAAGAGAGGTGAGGTAAGATGAAAAAATAAAAATAAAAAAGTTTTCTTTTTTTCTTCTTTTTTTTTTTTACCACATCCCTCCCTTCCCTTCCCCACACACAGCTTTCCCGTTCCAAAAAGGCCTTTTCGTTTTCTCATCATCATCATCACCATCACCATCACCATCATCATCATCAGCCCCTATTAGCACTGTGTCTGTATGTACAGTACATGCATGTATGTGCGTACGTACGTGCTGCGGACCGACCCCTCTCCACAATCTCAGACATGCATCCAATACATCCTTTGGTTTGCTGCAAGGCAATCACAAAACAACAACCGACCAGCTGGCTTGCCCTTCCCTCCACCGAGATCACCCACCCACCCGCCCTCCAAAAGAGCGAGCGCCGAAAAAAGAAAAAAAACCTTTTCGCGATCGATCCCCGGATTAGTACCGATACACTGATCCCGGATCCTTGGCCGGCTGGAGATGAGAAGCACCGCCATAAGCCGGCTGGCTGCTTCCACCACCCGCTCTCCTCCTCAACTCATCATCATTCCCATCATCCGACACGGGTGTCACCGGCTCAGCCGAAGCCTCCGTCTTCCTGGGCCTACTGGTATCCGCCGCCGCCGCCGAAGTACCAAACCCAGACGACCCCCCGAAACCGGGATGGAACGGCTCAAACGAAAGCCGTGGCGCACCATCACCACTCCCTGCCGCCCTCGATGACGACGACGGCTCGGGAGCGGGGTCCCTAAACGGGTCAAGATTGCTGCTGCTGCTGGCATCGCTGTGCCTCCGAGAACCTGAAGGCCCCGCGACAGCAGCGGCCTGGTACGGATCCAGCGTCCCCGCAGCCTTCTTGCCCTTCCCATCATTGCTGCTGCCACTTCCGTTCCCGCTCCCGCTTCCCCTCGCTCCCATCCCGCCAGCACCTCCAGCACCAAACCCGCTCCCACCCTGGCCGCTTCCTATCACTTTTCGGGGAACTTCCGGTCGGTACTCCAAGGGGGACACCTGTGACTGCTGCTGCTGCTGCTGCTGCTGTGTAACACCGCGCGCCGCCGCTGTAGAAGGCAGAGACGTGCTCGACCTGTCAGCCTCTCCGCCCTGCCCCAATCCGAGGTGCTTCTTGGCTTGCAGGACGGCACGGTGGTGATGGTTCAAAGCCTGCTGTAGCTGCTCGTTCGTGTCGATCAGGCTCTCCATCGTGTCGTTGTCGGGTGGCGGGTTGGTCGCAGCCATGTATCCTTGAATAGACTTGGTCGCTCCCGCACACCGGTCGGCGAACTCCTTGATCAGCTCATTGTCAAAAACCTCGGCGGGGGGCGTGTTGGCCACGACCTGCTCGAGGAGTTTTGCAGACGTGCGCGCTTCCTCTAGGCGATTGGCAAGCTCGACGGGATCGGGGAGACGATTCCCGTTGCTCCTGCTCCTGCGGTAGGGGTCACGGGGTTCTTGATAGGGACCGGGTCCTTGCTGGTAAGGACCAGCACCTTGTTGGTATCCGCCGTGTTGATACTGTCCCTGAAAAGGAGGCACATATACCGTGCGAGAGTCTGCTTGCCCCTATTTTTGGTAGTGTGCGGTTAGCCAAATGGGATCGGCCCTCGTTTAGCCAGCCAGCCATTACTCACCCCGTATGCTTTGTAGGCCTTCTCCTTTTCTTTCCTCCACATCTCGATAACCAATGCCAACCCTTCATCGTAACCCTTGGTGTTCTCAAACGAATCCAAAGTCTCCATCAGCATCTGGCGCACGCTCACATCGCGCCCGGACCTCAGCAGCTCCTTGGTCGTGTCCACAAACTTCTTGTCCAGATTTCTCGTGAAGGCCGGGCCGGGGTTGTCGCACAGGATTCGAATCAGCATGATTGCGTTGTACTGAAAAGATGGCTTGGTCCAGTAGTCCCGACCCAGGAACTTTCGGATCAGTCGAGCGCATTCCGTCGCGGCGGCCGGGGAGGCCACGGCCGCCTCGACGATGGCGGGGAGAAAGACGACATCGTCACCCTGCATAGTCGAATCGATTAAACTGCGATCAGCATTCTTGTTTTCTTCTTTGGGTCAGAGGGGGCTGAAAAAAAAAAAAAAAAAAAAAAAAGAAACCCGAGACATCCCAGTCCCCTTTACGGTCAACGTACCGATGCACTTCCGCGCGATTCGCAAAATGACTTCTATATTGTTTTATGTCCACACAAGGTCAGCCATTAAGATTTGTTTCGATGGGGAGGGTGGGCGCGAGCGCGAGCGCAAAGTGTCTGGAAGGGAGGGTGGGTTGTGTTTGAATTCGTACCACGCAGCGATTGGCGATGCCTTCCGGGGTGTCGTTTTCGGGATCTACGGATATGTTGTTGTTGTTGTTGTCGGAGCTGGCTGCTGTAGCACAAAAGGGCGATGATCCCCGTCAGCTTTCCTTTTCTTTCCACTGGTACGTCCAAAAAAAAACCAAAACTTTTTGTCTCTCACTATTTCTCTTCTTTATGGTGCCCAGCACCTTGTTCATACTGAAACCCTTCATCATGGGGGCCCCACCCAGTTTCTTTCGTATGTTGTTGTTGCTGTTGTAAATCGGACGAGAAAGCGATAAAATCCGCTATGTTTGCTCGGATGAAAAACAAGAACAATATACTAATGAGGAGGAAAATAAAAGAAGGGCACGCGCGCGCGATTCCCAAATATTCAAGTCCCGCTGTTTACCGCAGTTCAGTTCTGTAGGTTGCTTGTGCCGTTTGATTGCCGTCCCGTGGCCGCCGCCGCCGACGACTTGGAAATCGAATGGTGAGTGGTGCGCAGTAGCTCAGTGGAGGTTGATGCACCCCCCCCCTTCCCCAAAGAGAAGCAGCAAGGGTCCTTGGTCTGGGGTCCGTAGGGTCGTTCGTTTCTTTTCGTTTTGTGCTTCCCGTTTAACCATGTGGAACAACAAGAACGTAGAAAATAAAAATAAATTTAAAACAGAAAAGCCCTCAACAGCCGTTGAAATGTTGGTTCCTGTATTACAATTGGATCCTGGGATGGTCTATTTCGAAAAAAAGAAAGAAAAAAATAGAAAAAAAAAACAGCAATGGTTTTGGAGGGACGCCTGTCACTTTTATCTCGATCGATCCAGTTCACAGTCCACATTTGCCTAGGCAGCCATGGGGGCCCCAGTCTGTTATTGTCACTTTGTAGGGAAACTGAGGTCTCCAGTTGGTGTAACCATCAGGATTCAAATCACACGGTCGCACTCCAGTTTTCTTTTTGCAGCTATATCCATAATTACTCGAATGGGAGTCTTGGAAAAAGTTGCCAAGGCCACCAGTTTGTGGCATGGAACTTGTGTCTTTGACTCAACACGTTCCGTACTCTATCGGGTTTACGGTGTTAAAGAACGGCCAAGACACCAAGACAACGACAGTGACCCCATGTGCCACTCAGCCCCCTCGTGCCACGACTTTAGACACGCAAGCCTTCCCCAAGTTTAACGTTCCGTCTTCAGAAAACTCCAAGTGATAGACATGCACATATCCAAATGCTCATCGCTCGTTGGTGCTGCTGATCCCCACCCCCAAGATTTCGCCATTACTTGTTTTAAATCAAACATAAAAAAAACAAAAAATAAAAAAAAACAACCAATCCCAAATTAAACAATATTCCCAAACGTAAAAGCGCCTTCTTTACTCCTCTTCATCATCATCCGGTGATATCTCCTCAACCACCAAGTTACCACCCCGTCCCATTTTATCCCCCAGTGTGACCGTTTTGGATGGTTCAAGTGTCTCCCGAGGTAAGAGCGATGCGATCTGGAACCCATACTTGTGGTCATATCCCTCGGGCTTGGTGGTTTTCTCATCTTGAGGCTGCTCCTGTAACAAATCCTGGCACTCGACAAAGGCATAGAGTTCTTCCAGCGTGGTTTCGGCGTGGAATTTTCGAATCACCCGCCCAGCTCCAGATGACGGAGGCATGTTCAGTGCCAGGCGGACTGCCGTCTTGACTGTTGCATCCGGTTCCGCCGCAATCGTTGTTGCCCTCCATCTCCTCCACTGTTGACGTAGCTCCTCCAAACGGGCAGCAGCCTCGGCCTCTTGAAGCGCGCGTTTTTCAGCAGCGGCCGCCTGGGCCTCAGCCTCCCGTTTCTGCCGTGCCCTCTCCCTGTCGCGAGCGAGCGATCTCTCGTAAGCTGAATCCTGTTCGGAGCGGAGGTTGCGAGTAAGCTCTTGAGCTGCCTTGTCTGCCCGAACGCCGGCAAGCTCGGGGGCATATTTGTTGATGGCGCTCCGAAGCTCGGCAAGATAGTCGGTTGGTGTCATGGATCCCGAGCAGCGTTTGATAATACCCATGCGTGTGCTCCCCTCCTTGGGTGTGAGGCAAACCAAGCAGCTAAATGGATACTCGACACACGAATACTCGCTGGCAACCTGGTGGGCTTCCGGGTCAGAGACATTGCCTCCCCAAATCATGATATTGTTCGCCGGGTCGTTGATGAAGCCCACAACTTCGGGGGCGAGAAGGGTGTTGCGAATAAAGTTGTCAGTGTCATCATGTTCTGGCGACACCAAGACCATGAGCAAAAACTTGATTTCCCTCTTGGCTGTGTCCAAAGCTTGAGCATGGCCACCCTCAAAGAAGGGCAACGCGTCTGAATTGTACTCTTCCTCAAACTGGCGTCGGAACCTCTGCGCTGCCTCCTTGGGCAGAGTAGCACTTCCACTGCTTGCCCGGCCTAGCCCCCTCCGGGTGATTGTAGCGAAAAACGGAAGTCGAAGGGATTGTGGTAGCCAAAAGAAAACAGTCCTCAGTATCGAGTATGTTATGGTCAATGGGGCGAACAGAATCCTCAATAACCCTGGTAGTTGCCATGACACGGGCTGTTGCGGTACCACCCTCGGGGCGGGTTCAGTTCGTTGTCTCGGGGACAAGGCTCGAATGTGATTCTCATCATCGTCTACGTCCAAGAGGCTGCCGTGCCACGCTGCTGCTCGGGGAGGTTCGTTTTGTGCAGCTTGTGCTTCAGCCACGAGATCGGGGCCTTCGCCGTCGAAGAACTTTGCGATTGCTATCTACCGGAGCGTCAGCTTGGCCTTTTTTTCCTCCTCCTCCTCCTCCTCCTCTCGGGGCAGGGGTACGGACTTGAACATTCCATTGCGATCTCTCAAGCAAGGGAACCGCATCAGTGGTTGACTGGCCCGTAACATCAACGTACTGCTGCAAAGCCTGCTGCTGGTCCGAAGACAGCTCGCTGATGTCGAAATCGGTGGCGGTCGCCATCGTAACGGTGGGGTATTCGCTAGCTGTCCTGTGTCTCTAAGAGCTCATCCCTAAATAATTGGCGATTCGTAGGACAGTGACCATGTCAAGAATAGTAAAAGTGAAAAGACGGAGGTTTGTGGAAGATGCCCCAAAATCTTATTAAATCCGTCCCGTCTGCAGTTGCTAAGGTGGCCAGGTGATGGATTGACTTTGTTGTCCACAGAAGGCTGCAACAGCGGGCAGGTACCTGACAGCCAAGGAAGTAGAAAAGGTGCCCTTGTCAGCTACGACAATGGCACGTTCCAGATTAACGGCACCAACCGACCAGCGACCGCTGACGAGCAGTGGATCCTTGCCGTATTACGTATTAATATAGTGTATACATACGCTGTGCACCAGCACAGACCTGGTGTTCGGAATGCTTTGCAGTGTCTATTTGCTTTTCTTCAGTAACCCTAAAGGTTGAAATACAGGGCTGCAGGTTCCCGCGATGGAGTCCGCTTTTTCACCAATGAATCCCTGTTGATTGAAGTGAACTCTCAGAGCTGCTTTTCTCGAGGCTGAAAAGAGACACAAGCTGCCAAGACGAGCAAAAGGTTTGAAATGTTGGCGCTTACTGCATTAGCGTAACACCCAGTGCACACCCACCTTTTGTTTCTGCAGTCCCAAGGTTGGGAAGAGCCCTGGGGCTTTTTTTTGAATTCCCTGGAGAGTCGTGCCAGTGCGCACCTGTCTGTGATTCCCTACCGCCGCCTTCATCCAGTTGTCATTTTGTGCAAATCAGCGATCCAAAGATAGGGACGGGACACGGAGGACGACAGGCACCAGCCGTGGTCGGGAGAGCCTGGAGACCTGCCCGGCTTTCAGGTTCCTTTGTCTCGGAGCGCCATCCATCCACGGTTCCCATCCAATACACCCCCACCCCTCCACCCATGGGTGCCTTATTATTATCATCATCATCATCATCATCAACAACAATTCTTCAACGTCGCAAATACCAAATAAAAATATGGGAGGGATTTGCCATTGACAAGTGAGCATTTCCTCTGTTCTTTCCGTGACGATATAGGATATATCCTGCAGTGAATCCATAAACATGGCCATTCGGAACGTGCCGCTTCGCGAACCCCGCGCTAATGTCTCTGAATCTCTAGATATCGCAGCACTGGCCAACGAGTTGTACGGTTTACATCTTTTCTTGACCGATTCGCGCAATATCGCCATGGCAGCGGCACGATACTCTAACAACGATATGCGGCGCCAGATTGGATCTCCGAGATCCAAGGGTCGGGGTGGGTTCCATGTTGTCGCGTTCCTCGAGTAATCTGGGGCGCCGTCGTCGCTGACAAGGTCTCTCGAGCAGATAATGGCGAAACACCTTGTCGCAATGTCACTATATATGGCCATTGTAAATATAGGGAAGCCGGCTGCAGCTATAAGCACGATCAGCAGAAAATATCCACTCCGCAATCAGATTTGTAAGTTGTTGGTTTGCGCCTGCGCTTCTGCACCCGGAAAAAGATGGCAAGTGGTACCTGGCTGAGGGGCTCCAGGTAACTCGAGAGCGAGAGTTTCGTTCCTGCGCCGGTGGCGCACTCCTGGCCGTGTACTTTGTTATCGCCCATCGTGCAACTTTTATCCTCAATGATACAAATAGAAGTCTAACAGCATGGCTAGTTCCTCCAAGAAGACGTTCAATGTCGACTCTCCCGCGTTCACGCCCTCGACGGCCCAACAATTGGGGCCCAGCAAAAAGTCCTCTCTCCCATCGCAAGCCGCAATAGCAGCGCCGTTTACTCCTCGTGGAACGAATAAGCTCGCTGCGTCGAGTATGCCTAAGAACGGCGAGCCTTCAGCCCTCACAGCCACGAGCCGAGACTTCACTCCGTCCAACTACGAGATCGGGGTAGCTGCAAGCAATGGAGCGCAAGACAACAGCAACGCAACAGGCGGTGCCGGTGCCGGTGCCGGTGGCGGCTTGTATGGTGACCCATTTGTGAACCGCTTAGGAGCAAACGTCACCACTGGCGCTCATTACCACAACCCCTACGCAACTGACCAAAGCGCCATGTATGTCCAACCTCCTGGAAGCCTACAGGCCGGTGTGGCTCAACCACCCAATTACCATCTTTATCAAAATTTCGATGCTTTCAAAGGATCCCTGCAGCCATATCAACGCTCTACCTACGATTTCTTCATGCCACAAAACATGCGTGAAGATTATGCAAAGAAGATGTTCGCTACTCAACTTGTTCTCCCTAGTGAGTTTACCTGTATATATACATATACATATTTGGCGGACTGGTGCTGACTGAAATTGATCAGGTACGGCGTTGCCCAACATTGGAGAGTGGCACGCGCTTTCCCCGTTAGACACCAGTAACAAGAAGAACCCTGCCTCATTTGGCTTCCCAAGCTGGCTCTACAAGGCGTACAACACCAGAACTGCGCATTACTTCGCTCTGAGACGACTTGAGGGTTTTGGTTTGAGCTCACAGGCTCCCCTCCAAAAGATGAACGAGTGGAAGAAGATCAGGAATCCAAATATTGTCACCCTTCATGAAGCATTTACCACCAGGAATTTCAACGACAGCTCTCTTGTTTTCGTATACGACTTTCATCCTTCATCCAAAACCTTGCAGGAGCACTATTTTGCCAATGGACGATACAAGGGTGTTTCGGTATCAGAAGATACCCTTTGGAGTTACATCAGCCAGATATCTAATGCACTCAAAGCGATCCACAGCCATAAGCTAGCTGCCAGATGTATTGAGCTAAGCAAGATCATCGTGGACAATAATCGTATCCGACTCGCAGCTTGCGGTATTCTGGATGTGACACGCTACGGAAACGACAACAGGTCTCTACAGCAATTGCAACAGGAGGATTTTATCAAATTTGGCAGCGTAATCTTTGCACTGGCTTCTGGCGGGGCGGTTTCCATGCCCAGCGACCCGAAGAAGGCACGGGATTCGCTGAGCCCAAAGTTGTCGGACAAGCTGAAGGAGGCACTTGTTTGGTTGATAACACCCCAAGAGTCATCAGAAGAGACCAAGACGATCCAAGGGTTCATTACCCTTATTGCCTCCCAAGTTATGGACCAGTACAGCCTTGCCGCCCAAGAAAGCGACGACAAGGGCCACGTCCTCGGGATGGAGCTGGAGAACGGACGCATAGCCCGGATTGCGTTGAAGATGAATACTATCCTGGAACGGGGCGACCTTTTACACACCAAGGACTGGTCGGAGGTTGGCGAGCGTTATCAGCTCAAACTCTTCCGGGATTACGTTTTCCACCGCGTAGATGCCGATGGAAACCCTGATCTCGGTATTGGGCACATGCTCAGCTGCCTAAACAAGCTGGACGCAGGGACTGAGGAACAGATCCAGTTGATTAGTCGGGACAACGAAACCGTGATTATTACGACTTACCGAGAGCTCCGGCAGCTGTTGAATCGGGCCTTCAATGAACTTGCCAAGCAGAGCAAGAACGGGGCACCCGGTGCGAATTAGTAAGTCATCAAAACCCAAAGGGGGCCTCACACGCCTACGAGGAGATTTATATGCCGACGCCGACGTGGAACTCTGAACACCCCAAGGGTGATCAGGGGGAGAAAGAAGGGGGGGAAAACGATACGGCCAAACACGCGAGGACAAAGCGACGACAATGTCTCATTTTTTTCATTTCTTTATGCATTGGTGCAAAAGATTGTTGCTTGAGAGGTGGTGGTGGCGGCGGCGGTGGTGGTGGCATATAGCTATATATATTTATATATATATATATGTTTTAAAGGTATCAATATGCCATTGCAAGCGTGGAATGGGGGAGAATAAGGGGAATAAGGGAATCATGCAGAAAATGAAGGAGAGAAATCGGGAAAGAGATGGGAAAAAATGGAAAGTGTGGAAAGTAGTTGTTAGCCCAGCGTTGTCTTTGTTGGGTGGGCCGTGTTGAAGGCGATTATCTGCTTGATCAAGAAAAGAATACGAACTAAAAAAGAAAAAGTTTCAACATTCACTAACTAATGCGTTGTCCTGAGTAATTGTATTGAATGTAAGAGGATTCAAATTTTGAGAGTGAAGATAATAGGGGATCCTGTGGTTTCTCAATAAACCTCGTGCCATAATAAGCATTTCCAGATGCATTTTGTTGTCTGTCAGACTTGAAGAAAGGTACTTTTTGTTGCCTGTCCTCTTTTTTCTTTTTCTTTTTTCTTTTTTTCTTCTTCTTCTTCTAATTAAATGAAGATCTGTCTTTTTTAATGATAAAACATGAAAAGGTTCTTTATTTCCCTTCCCGGTCCCTTTCAATGCAATGATTTCAAGAAAATTTTTAACAAGGTGTTCCAGGAATAAAAGGTACCGTGACCCTCATCCTCTTCCTCCTCCTCCTCCTCTCTCTTCTGGAGAGATATTATGATAAAAACCTGTTTTTTTTTTGTTTTTTTTTGAACCCCTGATTCCCTCCTTCCTGCTGTTCATCTAGTTCATTTTGTCCGTGTTATTTTCTTCTTCCGCGAGAAAAGTGGTCAACCATCTCTCCTGTCCCAAATACCGCGCATACCCTTCCCCTCCTGACATTGCTGTTTTTGAATTCCTGTTTCTGCTCTGTTCTCCCCCATTCATTATTCGTTCATTCATTCATTCCTCCTCCTGCGCGGCCGCCTGCAAGAAGGGATTCTCTATCACTTCGCTCCCGTCCACGGGGCTGATGACCACAAGCAAGGTACCTCTGACCACAACAAGACCGAGGGAACGAGTCGATTCGTTGCCGTTGTCATCTATTTTTGTTAATTTTTTTTTTCAAACAAGCGTTAGTTTCCATAGCACACATACATTTTCAATAGTTTGGAGATATATAACAAAAAAAAAAAAAAATCATACCTCTCAACGCCTCCTCCACCTCGTCAAGAACCAAGTTCATCAAGGCGTCATAACCTTTCAAGGTGCCCGTTACTGTACAAATACACATATTTCTTTCTGTCAGCGCACTTTCTTCTAATAAAAAAAAAAACAAAATATCATGTTTGGGCAAGGAGGAATAAAACATACCCTCGCGGCCACCATTAAACTTGACCGTGATCCGCTGATCCATGTACTTCTTGAGGTCAAGAATGTTTTCCTTTTTGGGACGTTCTTTTTCTTGAGTATTATTTCCTGCCGCACCAGCACCAGCACCGGCACCTGCGCCTGCCGCACCGCCTTGTTGTTGTTGCTGCTGCTGGAACCCAGATCCAGAGTTTTGTTGATGTTGTGCGTTATGTCCTCCTCCTCCTCCTCCTCCTCCTCTGCCGCCACCACGGCCGCGACCGCCGCGGGCACCTCCTCTGGGTTGGTAGGGTCTGTCTGACATTTTTGGTGGGTGTGTGTGTAGGTCGGCTCTGGAGGGTTGAGAAATGGAATGTAGTCCTGTGAGAGTATTGGGATCGGATCGTGATTTTCAAGTTTCTAAACGTTCGATGGTGGGGGTGAGTGTGTGCTGCCGTGTCAAACAAGGCGGGCGATGCGCAAACCAAACTTGAACCCGTGAAATGGTGGTTGGTGGTTTTGGTTTCCAATTACTGCCTGGGAACAGCTCCAAAGCTTGGCAGTCAAGCAAGCCCAGGGCGGGTGGGAAAATGGCAACCCCGCAGCACAGTGCTGTGGTGGGGGGGGGGGGTCCTCTTTTGACGGCAAGCAGCTCTTTGAACCTTGGGGACTTTTGCAAACCATCAAACAAAAAAAGTTGCATTGAACATAACTGATAATAATTATACGTATACTATTTAAGAAGATGTTTCATCAAAAGGGAATAGATTGGTCGTCATGTCATGTCATGTCATCATTCATACTCGCAGTCTTCCTCCCTCCTCCATCTGCTTCTCCTGTTCCTTGTTACTATCATCATTGGACTCAATCACCTCCTTGGCCTGTTCCTCCCGGTTAATAACCTCGCCAACAGATAGCCTAGCAGGGTACGGCCTCAAAGGCTGAGGTTGGATCGGTTTCATTGGACCCGACAGCACAGTCGAGGACCAGTCCCGGGTCCCCAAGTCGAGAGCACACAAGGGAGGCAGTTTGCCTAGCCCCAATGCCCGACGTGTTGTGCCGTTTGCAGAAGTCCCGCAGTACATCCAATTGACTGCGGGTAGCTGAATCTTATCCGGATTGTCACTGTTGTCGCCGGTTGGTAGCGATTGGGGCGGTGTCGGGATAGACGGCTTGACAAGCTTGTGGTATACCAAATCCCAGAGGTTGTCCTCGGGGCGCATAACCTTGGGTCTACACATCTTTGATAGGCCCATCTCTGAGTCCCATGTTATAGAGTTTTGCCAGAACATGCCCCTTCGCTCAGGTACCTTGGCTGGCTCAGGTGCCTTGACTGGCTTGACTGGCTTGACTGGCTTGACTGCCTCAGGTATCTTGACTGCCTCAGGTGCCTTGACTGGCTTTGCTGATCGCCGCCGCCGCTTTCTGTTGGGGATATCCTCAGATTTAGGGGATGTGGGTGGTGATGGTGAGTATTGTGTATCGGAAGGGTTGGGATCCGGGCTTATCCGTCGGTTCGAAGCCCGGAGTGACCTCAAGCGTGATGACGACCTCTTCGTTGGCACCGAGTCCCCATCGGTGGTATCATCATCAACCCGCTTGGCCCCCCTTTCTGCTTTTTCCCTGGGCCGTTTCGGAGGTCTCGAGGGTGAGTCCGATCTACAGCTCGTAGTCTCACCCTCAGCGACACGCCCTCCGCGCTTGGACTTCCTATAAGCAGGACGAACCAGCGGTACGGCTTCTGCAGGCTGTGGGTCCATGTCTCCCACGTTGGGCTGATGAGATGGGGCTTCTGCTGTTGGCGGCGCGGTGGAGGTCAAAGTCTCAGAGGCTTGGAATGGTGTCTGAGAAGAGGTTGGTGATACTGGTGGTGTTGATAGTGGTATTGATGGCAGTGACGCTACCTGCTGCTGGTCACCAACTGGCGGGGTTTGTGACATTGCATCATCTACAACAATAACAATTGTCGTTAGAACTAGCTTCGATGTTGCGTCATCAACCATGGCACTTACTGTGTTGCCCGACAAAAGTCTCAATCGAGACTTGTCCCTCCATATCAACCATTCCATCTTTCCCACCATCATCCGAGTCCGCGAAGATATCTCGCAAGAAGAGAAGATGATTATCCCACTCGCCCTCGCCATCATTCTCCTTCTCCTGGCTGTGATTGCCTTGGAAGTTCCAGCTATCTTCCATCTCATAATCACTCACTTCAGATCCCAACACTACCGTCTTGCCATCATCTTCGTCCGAGTCAGAAGCTTCACCGTCTGCGAAGCCTTCAGCTGTTGGGGATTGAGTGGTCTCCCTGAATCGGGGAGGAAGGATGAGGTCCGCAGGATTGACGTATTGGACTTGCGTGGTTTGGTAACCTCCGTCTTCAATCTGGATGAAATCCATGACGTTGAACACTAGAAGAGATCAAGTGTGTCGACGAGTAAATGTGATAAGAGGAGAGGCAAGGAGCAACAGCCAACGATGTGATGGAGCACCGAGTGCTATGATAACACCTTGGGGTGATGAGACTATGTCTGGCCTGGTAAAGGAGGTGGGAATCCTTGTCGGAAATCCGGGACACGCAAGCAAATGGAGAAGAAGAATGGGCAAGCGTTGCTGGAAAGGTGACGGGCAAAGTGAGGAGGCCCCAGGGAATAAAAGGACATGAGAAATCAGCGGGGTTGCTGTGTCTCGACAGACCCCTCACATTCCTGAAAGAAGCATTCACAATAATTCGTCCCTCAAGCTCAGCTCGCCCGTCTGCGAGAACCACAGACATTGGCTCTCGGCACTAGCTTGGGCATACCTGAGTAAGGTAGGGTCTCGATCCGTGTCCTCCTATGCCCATGACATGACCTGTCACATAGGGAGAGACGGGGAAGGCCTCGAAAATGCAAGTGACAGCTTTGGGGTTTCGGGAAGCCCACTCGGATCCGACAAAAGTCGGAAAAGAACAGTAGAGAGAGACGTCGTCGGTACCTACATGTACATGTACAGTACAGTATCAACAGACGCAATGATATTGCATCCTGCAGAGGGTGATAAATGCAGCCAACAGCCTGTAAGCTCCCTGAACCTTCCAGACTCGTCCATCTAGACTCATGGATGCGGATTTGTTACACCAAAACCAAGGTAATGCGGTTGTACAAAACACTCCCTTCGAGTATGTTTGCTAGCTCTTGTTGAAGCCCATTGGCGCGGTGCGTTCGAGGAGAGTTTTCCTGACCAGCGAGCTGAGGGGTAGAATGCGATGGTGATGGATGGTGTGCAGAGTGTGGCGCTGTGCATATGACACTGAGACCAATCAAAAGCTGACCAAGTCCGGGATAACTGCTCAACTTTGGCCTGTTAGGATATCCCCCGCCTTCCCCGGAAACGGGAAGCTGCCAAATGTGACAAGTATCCTACGAAATTTTAAAGTGATGACGGGTGACCTAAAGAGAGGTTAAAGATGAGCTTAAACTCCATGGCAGTCAAGACTTGACTGGGAGCAACAGGTTCCGGTAACAAGATATCGGCCCGCGGGTTCAGATGTGAAAAGGCTCGCGGTCCCTGCTTGACAAACTGCCGACCCCCCTTCATGAACATTACATGATACTGCGCTGCGGTAGATGCCGTGATACCTGAAACAAAAAAGAGATGTTGTCCCGCCTAAATGCTACCCCAATCATGTTGCTGTATGGCTAGTCAGTGAAGCCTGACCGCTGTTTGGTGCCTATACGCATTTGTTAGCCATGTTTGCCAGACAGGAAGTTATTCACACTGTTTTCTCTTAGCTTGATTAGCCTATTGGGGAACTGGCCGGGCACCCATCCCGTCCCAAAGCCAGATTCAGACGGGTGCATATGCGTGCAGCCATATTTTTTCACTTGAGGCGTTTGCGAGGCTGCTTAGTGTCTCGGGGACGGGAAGCAATCCAAATGGAAATGATGGCCCACAGAAGCCCGCTCGTAAGCCGGGACGGGACGGGCACCCAGTTCACATCTAGACCTGCAAGCCAGAGACAAACATTTCTGATGATTGGCTGAATTGAAGCCGTAGATATTCCGTAAAGGAGGTGTCCCAAAGAAGAGATAAGAGTACCATTGCCAAGGCTTGGGTGATGGATATCATGATCGGCGACACGGCTCAGCAACAACCACACAAGCGCCCCCTGGGGTATGTACAGTGCACAGTATAGAGAGGCGTTGACCATGCTGAGCCGCATAACAGGGCGTTATGAAAGAAGGAGAAATCCTGGTTTGGATTGGACCGATGACGTTGATGCAAACGAGACGGGAATTGGCCCAAGCCGCCCAACAAACAATGACCACGACGGGAGAACCGAGGCGCTCTAGAAGGCGACCCCAACAAAGCTATCGGGTGCGTTGTCAATTTTAATAACTAAAGAGACCGCTTCTTTTGGCCGGGCCGGGACCTGCCTGACCGACCAGTGACCATACAGGTGGCAGCAGGTACCTGGGGTGGCTGGAGAAACTATTGATCTCCAATTTCGAGCAATTGACTTTTGCTCATCACCTGCGAATCTGGGAGAGGTTTACACAACTGCAGCAGTTCCAAACCCAGAGGACCCCTCATCACCCAAACTGTATTGAAAAAGGCAGTTGGATGTTCAAAGTGTCAATCTGGAAGCGCCCTTGCGCCTTCCGTCCACTTTTTGTCTTCCAGGAAAAGCAGGCGGGGATCCAATGGGAGGTATTGGATCCCTGAAGATTATGGGGGCGCTATTCCTATCGCAGCGAGGTTGCCCTTTGGCTGGGCCTTTGCCCCAAGCTGCCAAGAGCTCCTCCATCCCGTTTGCTCCAAAATCGCTCTTGCTCGGTGTGTTCTTGGGTGCCGCTGCAGATATCACCTGCATCTAATCCCTCTCCGTCAAATCCGCTTTTGTTCTCTCGGAGAAGCCATCTCCTCCTGCAATACACCTTCGATTCACACCTGTGTCGTTTTGGCCAGATAATTCTCTTTTTTTTTTTCCTTTTTTTTTTTTCTTTTTCTCTTTCTCTTTTTTTGCTGAAATATTTGAGACGCCATTTCGGGAGAGAGCAGCTGCAAGCAGCACAGCCTTTTTTATTTTAAATAAATCGTCGCGACGAACCTAACACCACCCGACGACCGGACCAAAGCCACCCACCGCATACCTCGGCTGACCTCAGCGCACCTCGAATCGAGAAAGCCTCTTGCGCATCTCATCTCGTTGTCTCAAAGTTCGGAAAAGACGCGGTTTGACCCTGCAGCCACCACGATAAACAAAATAAAATAAAAAAAGGATTCAGAACCAGGGGTTGCTTGCTTTTTCTCTTCCAAGGACCCGCCAGCCTCTGGTGTGGTCCTTTTGCAAACCTCCAAGCTGGATTACCCGTATGTGCACACACACATTTTCCTCTACCCGTCTTACTAAGACCACACGCAACCTTATTGTCCCCCTCTTTTACCACGCACAAAACGTCAATGGTGTGTCCTGCGCATCGGCTTTACGGATGACTCGCGTCGTTCGGGGTGCCGTTGTTGTAGCGGAGGAAGCATCCATCCCAATTCATCCGTTGTCGCGCCTTGCTTCCAAAGGTTCGCAAAGTATCACATGGCCGTTACTAACAGAATGTGGCAAAGTTTCGTCGCGGTGACCGCTTGGTCATCGCATCCAGCTACTCAACCTAGCGCCCGACCCAGGACTGCCCACAACAGATCGCTGTCTAGCATCCTGCGATCGGCCTCACCGAAGCCGTCACCGTCTCATGCCAGATCCCTTTCCACTGTAGATTCGTCCATGACGGGCGACGCTGCGCGTTCCATCCCCTCCACCCCGCAACCTAAGCGACTCTTCCCCCCGCCCGAGCTCGACGATGAGAATGACTTGAGCACCATCCCCGATCCCAGGAGCAGGGCTATGAGCCCTGCGAACCCCGACACCATGACCGGCTCTCACCACCCTGACCTCGACCAGGAGGTTGCTACGCTCAGTACCAAGCTTATCAATGCAATCAATCACCAGACTACACTGGACGATAATTTGTCGGTAACGAGATTGGAGCTGGAAAAGACCCGTGAGAGGGCCCGACAGCTTGAGGAACAGCTTGAGGAACAAAGGGAAATGCTGGCAGGTGACGTTTGGGTGAGGAGGAAGACCGTCGAGGCCGACAAGACGAAACTACTGGCACGCGTCGCCGAGGAGAAGAGGTTACGCCTCGACATGGAGCAACAAAAGAAAAAGATCGAGCAGGAGTTGGAAAACTTGACAGCCGCCTTGTTCGAAGAAGCGAACAAGATGGTCATCTCGGCAAAGGAGGAGGCCAGGGCAGAGCAGGAAGTGTTGCACCGAAAAAATGACCAGCTCAAGGCGCAACTTGCCGATACGGAAGGTCTTCTTCGATCACAACAGGAGCAGCTCACGGAACTGAAGCATGTCATGGAGATGATGACATTGGAAAAGGAGGAGCAGGTGCCTCCGACCTGCCCATCATCGCCCAGTTTCAGCAAATTTGAATCCGACGAGATCGAAGGGCCTGCAGCTTCCATGCCTCACCACGGCCATCACCATCATCATCGCAGCATCTCTACCTCGGTGCCCATCACTCCATCTTACCCAACCAGCTTCACTCATCTTTTGCATCCAGTTCTTCGCACCGATCTAGTAACCTATGGCGATTTCAGAGATCTTTTGCGCACCTCGAAACGAATTTCCGGTCAGCGCATTCCCTCTTCGGCTTCGAGCTCAGCCTTGACATCGCTTGGTCTCGGTTTGGGGTCAGTGAGCGCTCACGTTACCGGTGGAAACGCATCTAGCACGTCTCTGTCAACTTCGGCGACGCCACCCGCGACATCTCCACAGACACCAAATACTCCAGCTTCATCCGTTAGTGCCGGCTCCTCTGTGACGCCAACTACGCTTGTGAATCTCAAGGAGACCAAATTTTACAAGCGGGTTCTAACTGAGGATATCGAGCCAACTCTCCGACTTGACATTGCGCCGGGACTTTCCTGGCTTGCTCGTCGCAGCGTGATCACAGCAATGACCGAAGGAACGCTGGTTGTTGAGCCCGCCCCATCTACAGCCACCGGTCGCTTTGGCAAGATCATGAAGCCGGAGCTGTACCCATGCTCACTCTGTGGCGAGTCGAGGAAAGAGGAGCCGTATCTTCGAACACACCGTTTCCGCACAAGCGAATCCGACTCGACACAAAACGCGCATCCCCTTTGCAGGTATTGTCTTGCGCGCGTTCGATCTACCTGTGATTTCCTTGGCTTCCTTCGTATTGTCAAGGATGGCCATTGGCGAACGGACGATGAGGACGCTGAGAAGGCTGCATGGGAAGAGAGCGTACGTTTGCGCGAGCAAATGTTCTGGAGCCGCATTGGCGGTGGGGTTGTACCAGCCGGGCATGCTCATCGTATTACTTATAGCGCTGCACCCAGCATTCGTGGGGAGAGGAGCCCTCGGCCCAGTCATGATATGGAGAGGGTTGTGGATGTCACAGGTCCTCTGAAGGTTTCTTTCGAATTGCCCAAGACCCCAGAACACAATACCTTGGAGCTCCCTAGAACCCCAGAGCAGAATCTCTCCGCCTACTCGGCTGTCTCAAAGCAGTCCTTGGAGTTACCCAGGATACCGGAAAAGAAGGAGACTCTCACTGAGATGGTGCAGGAAATCCCGCCACCGACGCCTGAGAAGGATGCCGTTGTCGAGGAGGTTCCACCACCAATACCTGAAAAGGATACACGCGTTGAGGCAGTCCAGCCTGCCATCACTGAGGCCGCGGATATTGAGACGGATACCGAGACGGATACCACGCCCACGCCTCAGACTGCTATCGCAGCCCCACCACCTGATTATGATACTTCCGCGCACTCAGTGGTTTCGGAAAAGCAAATTGAGGCAAAGCCTTTGTCTATTGCGATACCTTGATTTTCAGAAAGAAAAGGACCAACGACCCACAACCCAGTACATATAACCGCGGTTCCTGCCTTTTTTTGGGTTTACAATTCACCAAACTAATGTATTAATATCACCCTGACACTCGACATGGCCTGTCTGTGCGTTTCAACTTTGGCCTATGGAGAGGATTCATGCACACATTTTTGGGCGTTTTGGGTTATTTTATTTTTTGCATTGGTTTTTGTTTTTTTCCTTTTGTGTGTTTCTTGCAGCTGGGATTCAAAAGCGAACCATTCATTTTAGCTTGTGTGTCTGGTGGGCGGGAGTTTCTGGCGTTTTTTTCTTTTTACACGTCGAGTCGTTCGTTTTGTCGCTTTTTCTAGGTTATTACTGAGCAAAGAGAGGTTTGAGAGGGCTGCGACTGTAATGATATCGGTTATTGAGGATTGAAGAGAAGCAAGGGTTATTATACGGGAAGAGAAGGGAAGGGAAGAAGGGGAAAGCATTATTAGTTTGATATGAAATTGGATTCGATTCGATGATGGATGTTTTTTTCCCTCTATATTATCAGTTCTTGGGTCTTGGGAGTTGGATTATCCGTTAGAGCAGAGGCAAAAAAGAATAAGAGAGAGAGAGAGAGACTAAGATATCTCTTGACATTGTGATTCTATTAATGGTTAATCCCGACAGACAGCTGCTGGATAGGTTTGCTTGAGTGAGTGGGTTCGTTTTGCCATAGTGGTGACAAAGTTTCAAAGTGTGTGAGTTTTGCTGTTGTCATTCTCCATGGGGAATAAAATAATCATATCATTTATGAATGATGATAGATAGGCTTTGTAAACCTTTTATAGGCGTTCAGGAGAAGACTGAGAAAACGTCTTTCAAAAGAAAAGAAAAAGAAGAACGTGCATGGAAAACGGGAATAATAATAATAATAGTAATAATAATGATGATGATGAATATATTGAAAATATAATGTGACGATTTTTTTGGATTTTTTTTACTTTTTTAACTTGTTTATTTCTCATCTTGCTTATTTGAAATATAGATAAAATAATAAATCCCATTCTTTGCGTATGAATGTAAGCTTGTTTGTTTGTATGTTTATTCTTCCCCCCTTTCCCGCTCCCTCTCCCTCCCCTCATCCACATCCACTCTCCTCTACCCATAATTAGAAAGTGTCCCCCAACTACCTTAACTGAGATGGTGTGCACTTGCTTGATAGCTAAATAAATAAAACAATAGACAATAAACAAATAACAAAGCAGACAAAAAAAAAAAAGTGTGTAAAATATAAAGATGGTAATAGTATTGAACACCATTTTGCGTTTTCGGGGTATTTAGATATGTGTGTGCATGCGAACAGAAGGGGACTTGGAGAAAAAAAAATGACCAAGAACAAAAGAGATTAAAAAAAGAGAATCAGAAACAGAGAAAATAAACAAGGCCAAAAAGTAAAAAAGTAAAAGAAAAAAAAAAAAAAACACCTTCGCTGGCTGGCTAAAGTACTGACTGGATAGACAAGATAAAATAAAATAATCAGAAGAAAAAGAAAAAAAAAAAAGTCGCTCGCCGACTGCTTATATATCCAAAAAGTCACAACAAACAAAACCCTTCCAAGTTTATCCCCGTCCGAAGATTCGCCATACTCAAAAAATAAAAAGCTTTACACACTTGCTTCAACACCACCGCCACCTTATCAATCGCTCTCATACCCACCATCCCCGTACGGATTCCACTCCTGCCCCGGATAACTCGTAGCACTCATCATCACCTTCTCCTCGTTAGGACCACCCGCCTTGTTTTGTCCCGCAGCCAACAACATATCATCATCGAAAACGGGAATCTTCTCCTCCATCACCAGTCTTTCCTCTCTCATCTTCTCTTCCTCGGCCCTCTTCTTGGCCCTCTCAAAAATCGCAATATTCTCTTTGGCAACCGTCGTCCCGTTTTGCGTCGTCTTGTTAGACGGAGACGCGGGTTTCAACGTAGCGACTGTTGCGGATGCAATAATGGGTGATTCGAGGTCCGAGTCCGAATCAATGTCCATGTCCGAGGTTGTGGCGGATGTTGGCTGGAGTGGTGGGAGGAGGGGACGGTGTTGAGACTGTTGAGGAGGGGGAGAAGGCGTGGGTTGATTGGAGGAGGACGAGATGACGATTGAGTGCTGTTGGGGTTGTTCTTGAACAGCAGCAGGAGGGAAAGATTGTTGAGGAGGTTGTTGACGGGGAAATTGGGAATTACGAGGTGTGGCGTCGTAAATGTTATCTTCTGGAACGCGCTGCGGGTTCGTGGGGGTGTGAAGGGGCACAGAGGCGGCAGGGGAGGTCGGCGGTTGGATGGTTGTGGCGGAGGAGGTGGTGGTGGTGGTGGTGATTACGGATGGTTCAGGACTGACTGTTCGAGTTGAGGGGTCCTGAGTCGCGATGATGTGGATTGGACTTGAAGCTGCTCTGGCTCCTAGTGGGGGTGGTCCCTGCCTCAGTGGTGAGGTCGGCTGCCTCACTTCGGGGGAGGCGGCGCGCTGTTGTTGGAGATAGCGTTGCTGCGAGGGGAGGGATGCCAGACCGTTACCGGCGGAGAACTGACGTTGATGGATGACCAACGGGGCTGGCGCCAAGCTCTGGTCTAGTTGGCCGTAAGATCGCGGGGGAGGAGATCTGGACTGCTCGGATTGAAGAGGAGGAGGAGATGGCAAGGTATCGCTGTCCTGGCTGTGGAACCGTGTTGGTTCCGGTCGAGTTTGGGGTGGCCGAGTTTGTAGTTGAGCTTGAGGAGGCGGCGAGACTTGAGGGGTTGGTGCCTGAGGAGGGGATACGGTTGGTGAAGGTGCTTGAGGCGGCGCTGGAGTCGGGTTTGAAGATTGAGGTGAGACATTATTTGCCCGAGATATCGCAGCCACTGGTGGTGCTGGCTGTGGTGGCCGTTGTTGTTGCTGAATGTGGGGAGGCAAAGCCTGCTGGCGGAAGGGCTGGTACTGCTGCTGCTGCTGCGCCTGACCAGTCTGTTGTTGGCCAACTTGCTGTTGAACAAAACGAGGCGGTGTTACCTCCTGACGGACCGGTTGCTGCTGCTGCTGCTGACTAGCCTGCTGTGGACCGAGATGAGGAGGAGTGACCTGTTGACGCAACGGTGGCTCCTGCTGACTGACCTGAGGAGGAGTGATCAGCTGGCGCACTGGCTCTTCCTGAGGAGGCGTTATAAGCTGGCGCACCGGGTGTTCTTCGATCGGCAGTGGGGGAATCTGAGGAGGAGCCGACGAAGCGACTTGTTGCTGTTGCGGCTGGGGAGGAGCCAGGACACGCTGTTGAAGAACCGTAGTAGAATCGTTCGCCATGGGCGGGGTCTGACGTTGAAATTCAGCAGGAGGAGTCGCCTGGGTTCGGGCAGCAGGAGAAGGTTCTCGCTGAGGTGGAGGAGCTGGACCAGGTCCAGACACAGGACCCTGGGGACCCTGCCCTCCGGCAACCTGAGCAACCCCGGGCGGTGTTGGCTGACCCCATCCAGTGGGTCGAGGTCCCGGTTGTCCAGGCTCAGCCAAAGATGGAGGGGCAGCTGCAGGAATAAACTGAGGAGGAGGAGCAATATACTGTCCTGCTCCAGCAGGCACGACATTTGGTGGCCAGTTTCCTGGAGGTGCAGGTCCAACATAAAACCCAGTCGGTCCAGGAACCAGACGTCCTTCGGCGTGCACAAAGTTGTACGATTGAGGGATGGGCACAGTCTCGTACTTGGGCTCTTCCATGACAGGTCCTGGACGAGGTGTCTGCTGTTGCTGCTGCTGCTGCTGCTGGAAAGGCGGCAACTGCTGGCTGGCCGTGGAAGGCACCCTGAAGGGCTGCTGTTGCGCCTGACCAGGCTGTGGTTGGGGTACAGATTGGGGAAGAGGAGCACCTTGCGCTGGCTTGAATCCCTGAATTGGTGGACCAGGTTGAGGTCCCGGTCGTTGCTGAGATTGCTGCTGGGATTGCGGTTGCGGTTGCGGTTGCGGTTGAGGGCCCGGGCCTTGAGATGCAAACTGTTGGGGTCGCTGCGAGTATGGCTGCTGCTGCATTGGGGGGGTTTGACTTTGCAATGCCTGAATGCGGCTGGGTGTGGCAGTAGGTTGGGGCTCCGACTGTTTACCCGCTTTACCCCTAAAGGCGTTCAAAAATGACTTGGCCGCCTTCTGCGTCTCGGTCTTCTCAGAGAGAACCATCACAGGGCCGTTTTTGGTGCCCTTGAACAGCTTCGAAATGGTGCTTTGCTCTTTCTCTCGGTACTGGGGCTGAGGAGGAGGAGCCATTGAGTTAGCATTTGGACGGCCATTGCCGGGACCAAGAGGCTGCCTGTTCGGTTGAGGACCAGTCTGAGCTGCGCCCCATGGAGGTTGTCCAACGGCATATGGCTGAGGAGATACGCTCTGCCCAGGCTGTCCTGGCTGCTGGCTGGTGCCAGGCCGTATACTGGACTGATAAGACTGCTGGCTCGGTGGGCGTGCCAGAGGATTGCCTCCTGGCTGAAGTCCCTGAACGGGCGTAGATGCAGAAGGCGTGTCAACGCTTGGCGAAGTGGCCGAAACTGACTGTCTAGATGGTGCTCTACTGTCCAGCGGATCTTGAGATTGAGCGGCAGTTGCTGCTTGCGACGGTGTCTGACCCGAGTAGACCGGACCCCGTTCACCCTCAGCCCCCAGCGCACCGATGGGTGGATTGGGAAACTGAGACAAGGAGACGTTCGGCTGGTGATGGATTCCGCCGGAACCATTCGGGCCCGGCTGATTACCATGGGGCCCATCCTGAGGCTGGAGAGGCTCCCGAAGTGGTACTTGCCCAGGAGCCGTGGGGTTGACACCAGGATATCGAGAAGCTTGCGAAAAGACCTGACCAGCTCCTGGTTGCGGGACGGCAATGGCCTGTCTCACACTGAGAGGGGACGCATTATCGAGGCGAGTTTGCTCAACAGCCGCGTGGGAAAGGGGTTGTGACTTTTGGGAAACAGGAGATTCCACTGGAGTGGGATCAAACAGTCTGGTGTGGTTTTGCTGTGCCGCAGCCGCTTCGTCATCGGCTCGTTGCAAGAACGGCGTTGACGCTAGCTGCCGATCAGGGGTTGATAGCTCCTCGTTCTGATCTCTTTGAAATGAGAGTTGACTATGCTGCGGCAGCGGCGGCAGCATAGGCTGTGTAGGAGATGGGCCTTGGGATTCCTGCACGGGCGAGAGATTGCCAAAAGGTTGGCGCTTACCCTCAGTTTGCTGTGGCTCACGCTGCTCATGGCTACTTTGGGTCGCAGTCCTCATGAGCTGCGATGGGAGGACGAGTTGACCTGGATGAGGATCATGTTGACCGGCAGAAGTGGTAGGCCTGCCGTCGGGACCAAGAGGAGGTCGCATCCCATATTGAGGCTGACCCTGACCGGGAGCAAAGGAAGTCTGCTGCATTTGGCTGGGCAGTGGTTGCTGGTTGTACGCATTGTAGTGTTGACCAGACGGAGGCGTGTCTTTGGGCTTGGGATCGACCACATTTCTCAAGAACCCAAGCATACCACCAGCCGAGACTTTTCGACCACCCTGGTCCGCACCCTGACCCTGCTGCTGCTGCTGCTGCTGCTGTTGTTGTTGTTGTTGTTGTTGTTGTTGAGGCTGTTGTGAAAATTGCGGCTGCTGCTGAGATGGCAGTGGTTGCTGGATTTGGGGTGGTGGCAGACCATTGCCAGGTTGCCGAAGGCCGGTGATGGGTCGTTCCTGATCATTGGGAGATTGCCCGGGCGCATTGACAGAGCTGGACTGAATTGGCTGGCCTGGCTGCGGGAGAGATTGGTTCGGCGGCGACTGCCCAGGAGGAGAGTTCTGGGATGGAACTCGAAGCCCTTGAGGCTGGCCTTGTGGACCTTGAAAACCTTGAAGACTTTGAGCTCCCTGCGGTTGCCCTTGCAATTGTCCTTGAGGACGTACTTGTCCTTGGAACTGCCCCGGACTCTGAGGCGATGCTCCCTGTGGCTGACCATGTAGCTGAGGTTGTCCTTGGAATTGACCTTGTGGTTTAGATTGGCCTGGATATTGTCCCTGGGGCCCCTGAGGCGGCATTTGTCCTTGTCCTTGTCCTTGTCCTTGCCCTTGTCCTTGAGTTTGTCCCTGGAAGGGTTTAGGGGGCTGTCCCTGAGCAAAATTCTGGAATTGGCCCTGCGGCTGCGGTGACGTCTTCATCGAGAAGGACGACCCAGCTTCCTTCTTGTGATCTGAACGATGAAATACGCTCTTCAGGGCAGAGAAGCGCTTCTTTGGACCACCGCCGATACTTTGCATCTCGGTCGCATTGGTCGACGTGGACGTCCTCGACATGTCGGGCTTGGCCGATTGCATCGGCTGTGGACCCGACGGGCTTGCTCCGATGCCAAAGAAGGTCGTCAGCTTTCTCCCCGGCGGCGCGAACTGGGATGGAGGGGGAGGCCCAACACGCTCACCCAGGGGAGTAGTAGAGCCATGGGCAATCATGCTGTCCCCGTCGCCGCCGCCTCTGCCGCCAAATAAGTGATTGCGACGCTTCTGAGTGTTCAGATCGTCGGTTAAAACCGAAGACTCGGAAACGGCATCGCTACCGGCACCCTGAAAGCGTGAAGAAAGATCAGTGTCGCGACGTTCTATAGGACCATTGCCAGCCAGCCTATCCTTGAGCCCCGAGAAGACTCCCGAGTTGCGTTTGATCAGTCCATCCTCGCCGACTTTGATGCCGACACTCGCAGGCGCCTGATCGCTCTTCAGAGATTGGCCTCTAGATTCATCTTGCCCATTTGCGCCTAGACTAACCGGACTGTGATGAATCGGGGGTAAAGCCGGGAGAGCCTGGGTTGGCGGAGGAGTCGTCGCGGGCAAGTCGTTCCGGGTAGGCAGCCCGCCGGAAGGATGTCGTTGAGCAAAGGCTGGATGCGTCTGTTGAAGCAACGCAGGGTGTGTTTGCTGTGGTGGTTGCTGTTGCTGGTGCTGTTGCTGGTGCTGTTGCTCGTGCTGTTGCTGTTGCTGTTGCGGTTGAGGATGCTGGCCTTGTTGCCCCTGCTGTGATGGAAGTGCATTCTGGGGAGGCTTTTGTCGTTGGGGTGAATAGTCACCGCCCGTCTCCTTGTCATATCCGTAATAGGGCTGCTGCTGCGACGACGCATTGCTCGGGGATGAACGGTGACGGCTGGTGGGCTGCAGAGGCTCCGACAGGTGCGACTCCTGCAAGTTCCAACCGCCCTGGGGTTGGAACCTTTGAAGGAGGTTGTTAGGCAACAGATTAGGTGGCAAGGCTCGGCCGTTGGCATCCGTGGACCGGAACTGTTGCTGTTGCTGCTGCTGCTGCTGTTGTTGTTGTTGCTGTTGACCGGCGCCGGGCGGACCTTGGCGCCCCGTCTGAGGTTGAGGACCCTGCGGACCCTGCGGACCCGCACCGTTGACGCCCGGTGGACTCGTTCGCGGCGCCATCTGGGAAATTCCTTGTCCGGGCAATTGCCATGTTTGTTGTCCGTGATTCTGTTGGGTTGAAGCCGGGGCTTGAACAACTCCTGGCGCGCCCTGTGTCGGCCGATAGATGCTTTGAACACCTTGCTGACCGAATTGACCGCTGGGTTGTTGCTGCCTCATAAATTGACCCATTTGCGACGATGCGCCTCCTTGCTGTGATTGTTGATTATTATGATTATTATTATTGTTGTTGTTGTTGCTGCTGCTGCCGTCACTCGGCATGAACTGCTCTGCTGTTAGACCAAGAGACGAGCTGAAAGTGGAAGCACGTCGGATTTCTGGGAGGCCGACAAATGAAGGTGATCTCTGTGGTCCGTTCTGTCCACCGACTTGGTGTTGCTGGTGGTGGTGGTGCTGCTGCTGTTGTCCAGGCTGTTGTTGGTGTGATTGTAAGTGCTGCTGCTGCTGCTGCTGCAAGTGTTGTTGGATGTGCTGTTGCTGTGGCTGTTGCTGCTGTTGTGCCTGGAGGTATTGTGGATGTTGATGCTGGTGATACCCCTGGGGAAAATTTCCGGCTGGTGGCAGCGGCTTGTAGGCCGGATTGTAGGCCGCCATGATCGGGACTGGTCGATAAAGGCCTGCTTGGGGTTGCGGAAAGGAAATAAATGGCTCGAATCGAGCGGAACGAGAGATGCAGGCTGGTACAGGCTGGTGCAGGCGCAGATGTTGTGGCTGCTACGCTGTCTGCCTGCGCGACTGCAATCACCCCGCCGTCGTCGAGTGGACTTGGCCGTGGTTATGGCCAAGTCAGCGTCTTGCGTCTTGGTTCTTGCGTCTTTGTCGCGAATTGTCGCCAATGCATTGCCCACTCTCGAGTATGACTCGATTTCTGGTTTCCCGTCAATTTAATACCCGGCGTCCAAGATGACACCGCCTTGTAGGAAACTGGGAGGTTGGTGATGATGGGCAGCAACCACCCCAAGCCGATCTCCGCTTTGATGTGCGGTGGGACCCGGCGCAATGGTTTCTGTATAGATCGATGGTACCCTGTTCCTTTCTCACAGTCGGTAAAGAACTCCAGTTGCCGTGCGATTGGTACTGATTGGGGGTCGGGAAGAGGTTGTTCGTGTGTCTCGCCGCCTTGGTGCTTGTCAAACAGAAAGGATTACAAGAGAAAGGAAAAATAACTGAGAAATATATGGAGGGAAAGTAAGCTCAACAACAGCTTCCCTGTCGCAACGCGGCTTGTCGTGGTAAGGCTAAACTCGCTCGCCAAAACAACACTGCCTTCTATTTTGGGGTGTGTAGCTGTTGTGGTGGGGTCTGCCGTCGGGTAGGGCAGAGGGACCACGGCGAGGAGGGGGATGAAGGTGAAGGTGAGAGGGAGAGTGAGAAAGAATAGACCGAGGGAAACGCGGTCTAAAGATTTTTTTTTCAAGACGACGAAGCCTCGTCCAACAAAAGTGTACTTCGCGCAAGGTGTTGAAATTGCTGGTGAGCATGGTCCTTGTCAACAGAACACACAGCGCCGTTCTCCCTTTCAGCCCCCGCTGACAGGGGATCGACTCCTCTCGCACCTTTGCTAGCAAAAATCCTCCCTCTGAAGGTGGCAGCCTGATCTTTGGTTCCAGGCCCATCCATCCATAACGGCGTGGGTGCATGCACATTGCATACAAAGCCTTTGCCAACATCTCAACGTCTTGGGAGCCCGCGGCCGAAACCTGCAGTCCACAATGATGATGTTTGTGGTGACAGATTATAAATTTATAATTGTTGTATCGGCAACCCGGAGTCTTACCAGGATACAGCCCCCAAAAATGGGCATATCCAACATCATGATCTTGTTGGAGGCATCAACGGTGTGAACGGGTAACCAAGCAGTGGAGATGGCGAGTCCGTTTCATCGTCCTTGTCATAAAAGCTGATTTGGTAGCGGCAATCACAGAAACGGGAATGATGGACGGTGCTTAATTTTGGGGACCACTTGGGACGCTGGGCTGAGAGCGTTGCTCTGAACGTGGAGATCGGCGGCCGGGGTTGTTCTCCAACTATCAGCCCCTAATTCGGTCCGCGCCGCAAATGGACATGTGCTGAGTGGAAGAGCCCCACGTCAAAGATCCCTCACCCAATTTCGTTCATCTGTTGGAACATGGTTCCTGCAGCTTCTCCCCGAAACACAAAAAACAGTCGAGAAGCATTGGAAAAATCTTGGGTCTTGTTTCTTTTTCCATGTTTGCTGCCATCAGCGAATCAATTCAAAGAGTTACCGCAAACCAAAAACCCACAATAAAACATGCAGATGCCGTTATGCCTTCCTCCCTTCATGTCCATGTGGCCCTCTGATGAGTGTACCGAATCATCCTCCCCGCAGACCAGACTGAATTACGGAATAAATTATAACAAATCCCACGGAGATGAATTTGTCCAACATGAGCTAATAATCGTTGCCGTTGAGTGTCTCGCTCACCAGACCGTTCCGCCTGAGTCCGTGGATGACACGTAAAAAAAAAATAGAGGATGGAATATGGAATAAACACTGGCCGTGAGGTCTAGGAAAAAACCTTGTCGCCAGTCCCACGAAGCTTATTTCGTCCTTTGCTGAAAAACCCCTTTCCAGCCTTGCCCGCTGCCATCAAGAGCTCCTTACTCTTGGTTCCAACTTGATTGACCTGGGCACTGCCGTGAAGATGGCCAAAACCCGTGCCATGTTGTTGGAACGGTGGCATTGGTATGTTTGCTGAACTGAGATGGCCGGCTTGCTGAAAATGTCCTGTCGGTGACGGCAAAGCCTCTCGAGAAGCCCCGAAACTGGAATTGTTATGCTCAGGATGCATGGATACCATGGTCGCAAGCCACTCCTCCAGCCCAGTATCGATTGCTGCGAACTGATACCTGGCGTCGTCAAAGTTCTTGGTCCTTTCTACAGGTGAGCTCATCTCCAAGATGCTACGGAAGGGAAGAATGTTGACATGATTCTGTGGTGATGGTGCTCGAGGAAGCAATGTCTTGGACGTCAGCTGGTCGTCAGCCGGACCTGGAGCGGAAGACTGCTGTGATTCTGGGGCAGCTCGGCTTCCCTGCTGTTCTGAAACCACCGAAACTGGGGAGGGAGGTTCAATCGGAGTATTGGTTGACCTGGGCGCAAGTGTGCTTGCCTGCGATACTTGATGCGAGATTTCTCCAGAGCCCGGCGCATTGTCTGATTTGATGCACGAGATCAGACTGGGAGCTGAGCCATCAAGACTTGGGATCGCAGGTGCTGCTGGGATAGTAGGTGAGGTAACCGAGCCGCCGCCATGGCCAAGTCCTGAGCCGAGCGATTTGGCTTCTGCCATGGGCGGTGTTGGCGTCAATTGGGTGACCACAGTTGCTGGATCGCTAAACCCAGCCTCCCATGAGAATCGCCTACGATTATCACCTGGTGTGGGTGCAGTGCTTGTCGGAGCTGCTGGAGTGACATTTTTTGAAGTGCTCGGCAAAACATTTGCTGGGACGGAAGTCTGCGTGGGTGTTGCGCCAGGTGTGACGGTCCGAGTCTGCGTCGAATACGCAGGCGGAGGTGATTCAGCAAGTTCTCGTGTTTCCCTGCCTCCAGCAGCCGCATGGTCCGCTTTGTCCTCACCAGCGGCCCAGTAATCATCATAAACATCTCCCAGGTAGCTGCTCTCCCGGCCCGGCTCTTCTTCTCGATGCTCTGCTGCTGCTGCTGCTGCTTGGTATGCCGATGTCGTCGCCCCATTGATCACTCCGAAACTTTCAGATGATTGTGCCGGGCTTAGAGATTTGATAATCTCTTGGCTCAACACATCACTTTCCTTCAAAGGAGAATGAGCGTCCGCTTCCGCACTTGACCCAGTCCCGTTGGAAGGAGGAGACAGAACAGGCTGCACGCTTGTGTTCACCTCCGGGGCATCCCGCCGAGGGTTAAGGGGCGCTGTCGGTGTAATGTCTCGGTTCTGGATGGAAGAACTGGCAGGAATTTGGGGTATCTTGGTTGTGCTTCCGGTGTTGCCTAATGACGCATTCCCTTCCCAGGGTTGCTGGTCTCGAGACATGTCGAGTTTGTTGCTGGTCGTTGGGCTCGAAGGTCTAACTGGTGGGGGCACAGTGCGAGGAAGAGGTACTGCTTCCTGTTTGGTCGAAATGCTTTCATTCGCGCCGCTTAGTATCGCTGGACTCGGCTGTCGAGATCGATCCGCATCAGATGTGATTGCCAACGATGAAAGTTGGACAGGTTCAGGCGCTTCTCCCGGTGTCTCTACAGTTTCCGTAACCCAACCTCCCGGCAATGACGGCCGGATGAGAGCCTTGTCGTCAATGTTTGCTCTTGATGCTGGCTCCCGTCGGAGATTCTCGGTTGGTTGCTGGTGCTGAGTGGTCCAGTTATGGGTAGGTTGCGTTGCAGTTGAGCCGTCCTGCGGCCCAATGGATCGTCCAGATTGACTCGGTGGGGACTGAGAGCGAGCGGTCGCATCGATCTCAATAGGGCCTGCATTTGACTTTGAGAGATCGCTAGGGACATGCAGCGGCATCTCTTTGTCAGGTTCCGGTCCCGCATTGGCCTCGGGTGCCAAGCCCGCGTCTTGTATTGTTGAGAATGGAGAATGTGCCCAAACCGACGAAGTCGCGGGTGCTGGAGAAGCTATTTGCTCTTTCGGCGCATTTGGAACCGCGGGCTGTTGTGTTGAATCGTTGACGAAAGTGGCCGGGGAAAAGAAGTCCTCGCCAAAGCCGGACAAACGGGTGACAAGCGGCAGCTGGGGGCTTGAAGAGAAGCGGCGGAGTTCGACACCAGCCTGAACCTGAGAATCATCCGGGTGTTGTATCGGTTGGGGTGTCTGGATGTTAGTTCCCGCAGAGCCCGACAGTGGCGGACCTCGGGAAGGTTCTTTTCTGTGCTCCTCGGCGCCATAACTGTCAAGCAGTCCCTCTAGGCCATATTCGCTCCTTCTCTCTGGCACTGTAGCCAGCCCTGGGCCCAGTGCTCTGTTTACCTCTGCATTTTCTCCCAAACCAGTACTCGTCGTTGGTTCTGAATCCGATAAAGTGTATCTTGTAGGCTCGCCTGGCGCATTGGTCTTGTCGCCGCCAAGAGTGGCCACATTTGGTCTTGCCGCCTCCAGAGACTGCCTCTTTTCTTCCTCCATTCTTTTATAAATTTCGGCTGGCCTAACAAATGGTGGCTTGGTCGGCGATGCGTGCGAGCCACCTGGGCTTGCGAGAGAATGTTGGGATTGTGATGGCAGTGACGCAAGCGATCCAGTGCTCGACGAGGGGGCCGTGACTAGTCTGAGAGGCGCCTGAGAAGGCAAAAAAGAGGAGGTCGAGGACGAGGGCAATGTTGCGGGTTGTCGCGGGCCCATGGGCTTTTGGGGCAGAGGTGGTTCTGGCTCATCCCACTCATCGTCATCGTCGTCACCCCACCCGTCGCCATAGTTCTGAGGTTTGAAGTTGGCCCATTTCTGAGTCTTTTGACGGCTAACATTGACTTTGTAGCGGTCGGCCCCCGATGACGTCGTGGGTGCGGTGGGAGACCTGTAGATTGAGAGAGCGTATGGTTAGGATTATGGGCGCACAAGAGGGAGAGAGAAGTCCGGGGTGGCGGGGGGGAGAGAGTTACTTTACTGACATTGTGCTGTTTGCGGGAAGATAATTTCCGTATGTGCCATCCATCGTGTGTTCGGTGGTCAGCAGCAAAGACGCTGCATCCGCCTTATCTACCTAAAGCTCCTAAACAGTTGCGGCGCAGAAGTAGAAGCACCGCAGAGGGAAAGCAGGCGGAGGGGGACAAGTTGGTCGGTACGAGGGCGGCAAAACACGGCGGGTGTTTGACGGGGGATTTAGTTCCACGTTCGGGATCGACACAACCAGCAAAGCCGGCCTCTTTTTGAACAATGGCAAGAAATCAACAACAAGAAAGAGGATGAGCAGATGTCATTCCATCATTCCATTCAAAGCTCCACGAAACCCGTCCAGGACCTCCCAAGTCCCATTTGGGATCTCTGATTATTTGCAGGGATCAGAAGCGCGGGTTGATGTTGTGGGGCATTGAACCAGCATCACCTGGCTTTCTTTTTAGTGTAGAGTCCCCTAGGTGCCTAGCTACGACGAGGGGTTAAATTGGACCTGTTTTTGTGAACCGTAATTTTGCAACCCTTTTCTTTGCATACGCTACACAGTGACAGCTCCAAGTTGTAAACGCGCAACTTGCAAGAGGTCAAAAATGGCACATGACGAAAGACAGACAATAAGAACGGCCGCAGCACGGTTACATCTTGAAGAATTGCTTTTTTCGACATGATCAGGGGACAACCCTTGCCTCATTCAGCCAATAGCAAATCCATTGGACCCAAAGAAGCACGCGTCAAACGGCGTTACGTCGTTGGCTTGCAGTTCCTAAAAGATGGGAATCCGCAATTGCCTCGCTTGCTTGGGGCTGTTTTTTTTTTCTCTTTCTTCTTTTGGTTGAGAATGGGCTCGAGAAATGGGCGTCGATCTGAAATTGAAGAGTGTCAAGCCACGTCATCATGTGGCGGCTTCTTCTCCAAGATGTTGGCGGTTGGTTCCTCGGCGCCTGTGTCGAATCCATCTCCGGGTCACAGGACTGCATCTCTATTCCTTCCCGAGCTGCGTGCATTTGTCCTTGAAGAATTCACTGCCGACATATTTCAAACGGCCACGGAAATAACGTCCAACCTGGAAGGTCTCGCACAACTGTATCGTATGTGACAGTTTCCAGGCTGGAACGGGATGGAGAAACAATTGAAGGCTTGAAGCCCCCCCGGCAGTCTCGAAAACACAGTAAACCAAGCACAGTTCCCGCAATAGAAAACACTGTATCTAAAATGGGTGGACCCGCAGGATCCGTAATCGCGCCCAGGGGCCAAATCGAAACAGGAACCACTGAGAACACCACGTTTCCCACAATCGAGAGCCCTGGAACCACTTTCTGCAATCATCACGAACCCCCTCAACGAACCAACAAAACCCAAACCGCCGCCTGGCCTGACCTGGATCCTTCTCTGCACGCGACTTTTTAGCCCTCATACCTACCAACTTTTAATATCGGCGCGGCTTTTCTTTTTTCATACGTATTGCCGTTTAACAACAAACTACCAAATCCTTGTCAGCCCCAACCCTCGAACCCAGCACTTCGCGACGACTTGAGAGAACCGTTCGCAGTTACCGAAGATCGTCGCCACATTCATATCATCAACCGACGCCCTTTGCAGACTCCACAACCCACACAAACCCGGCGCCATGGCCATCGCGATCAATGACCGCACGGCGGAATTCCGTCACATCGTCAGCGCGGCAAAGCGCAAGCAAGCGGCAAAACCAGGCTCACAACGGCTCCTCGGCGACAGTCAGAAAATCAATCCAGATGGGAAACCACGGCGCTCCGAATTTGCGAGAAGCGCAGCCGAGATTGGAAGGGGAATTTCTGCGACAATGGGCAAACTCCAAAAACTGGCTCAGTTGGCCAAGAAGAGATCGCTCTTTGACGACAACCCGGTCGAGGTGAACGAGTTGACCTTCATTATCAAGCAAGACTTGTCTCGGATCAACGAAGACATTCGCAACCTTCAGGCCTTGTCGAAGCGCTTGCATCCGAAGCCTGACCAAGAAGGAGAGAACAATAAGAATATTTTGTTGCTTTTGCAGGGCAAGCTGGGAGACGTTAGCGCAAACTTCAAGGTAGGACCGCATATTCGTTGCGGAAAACGCGAGTGTCTTTTCTAATGCCGTGATAGGACGTGTTGGAGATCAGGACGAAGAACATACAGGCCTCGCGATCACGAACAGAGGCTTTTGTGTCAAACGTTGGCCAGCATGCGCAATTTGCCGCGTTGCAGCAACAATCTGCCTCCCCATTGTATGGTACACCAAAGGGGACGCCGTCGCCAGGCAATGACCTGATCTCTCTCAACCCCATGGTTGGAGACCAGCAGATGCAGCTCCAGATGATGGAAGAGGGTGGCCAGAATTCCTACATCCAACAAAGAGGACAGGCCATCGAGGCTATCGAGTCTACCATCAACGAGCTGGGGTCTATTTTTGGGCAACTCGCCGCCATGGTTAGCGAACAGTCCGAGATGATTCAAAGAATCGATGCCAACACGTAAGCCTACGCAATCCATTTATGACGTGTGACAAAATCAAACTAACACGCTTTGCAGAGAGGATGTCGTGGACAACGTCGAGGGCGCACAAAAGGAGCTGCTCAAATACTGGTCGCGAGTCTCGGGCAATCGATGGTTAATAGCCAAGATGTTTGGTGTTCTTGTAAGACCTGTTTCCCGATTTTGTTTTGGTCGAATTTTGATCGCTGACTGATAAATTAGATGATTTTCTTTCTGCTCTGGGTGTTGATCGCCGGGTAGAGAAGGGAATCGGTGTTGGAATCGCGCCAAGTTTCGATTCTTTTATGTATAATCACGTTTCCCACTTTTTTTTTTACTTTACATGTCGCGGCGCCGTCTTGGTTTTAGACTACTATCGCGTGGTAGACATTTTGATAATATGGCAGGCGCAATCATGCAAAAACGAAGGGCCCAGACAAAACATTAGGTTGGGGTCCCGCAATGATGTTATTTATTAGGTAGATGACGGCGTTGGATATGCTGTCGCTGGTCTTGACAGGCATGGTCTGATAACAATGACTTTGGGTCATTTTTTTTTCCCCATCGATGTTTGAGGATGCATGTGCATGTTGGTGATGACGAAGTGGACAAGTGGTTCCTGGATGGTGTCTGCTTTCCTTGAAGCCGGAAACAATTTTCCACCTATAGAAACACTGGATAACAGAACTGCCCCTGACAAGAGGGGCATGGACGATGCGACCGTGGGGTTATGGTAGAGCATCACCAAGGGGGACTGCGGGAAGCTGCTTGAAGATGGGGTCACTTGGTGACACCATCCACGGCGGAATGGACTCCGTCTTCCTTGAGCTCTCACTTCCCAGGGAAGATACGAACAGATGGTGAAACATATAGCACACTGGTAATGCAGTCTTTTCTTTCCCCCGGTCCCGTTTGAAGATCCATCCATCCTCTCTGTCTATTTAGCCGGCTGTCACCAGGACTACTTCTCTACTTACCCATTGGCTTTTGTGAAACGATCCCTTCTTCTTCTTATTCTTCTTCTTCTTCCCCAAAGATAAACCACCTATCTAGACCTTTCTCCAAGTCTTTTTCTCTCTCCTCATCACCCCATCCAACCTGACGTCTCGTATCCTCTCCAGAGCATTCAAAATGCCACCATCAACCTTCACCCTCAACAATGGGAAGACAATCCCGGCCATCGGTCTTGGTACGCAGAATAATATGCTCCTTTCCTCATCTCCCTCTCTCTCCCTTTATACTGATAAGTCGAAAAAAAAGGAACATGGCAATCCCCGCCGGGCCAAGTAAAAGCCGCCGTCTCGTACGCCCTTCAGAACGGGTACAAGCTCATCGACGGAGCCTACTGCTACGCCAACGAGGACGAAGTAGGCCAGGGGCTAGCCGAGGCCTTCGCTGCGGGAGTCAAGCGCGAAGACATCTTTGTCGTTTCCAAAGTCTGGACTACCTACAACACGCGCGTGGAGCTGGGTCTCGATAAGAGTCTCAAATCTCTCGGGCTGGATTATGTTGATTTATTCCTTGTTGTATGTCATTCCTGCTCCTTTTCCTCTCTCTCTCTCTCTATATATATCTTCATCCCTTACTTGTTTACTAACATAATCATTCCAGCACTGGCCACTCCTAATGAACCCAGACGGTAATAATTTTATTTTCTCCTCCCCTCTCCTCCCCCTTCTTTACTCACGGTTTGAACCCTAGAAAGAAACACACACACACACACTTCCTAGGTACCTAGATCTATACTAATATGTGGGGAAAAAAAAAAGGAAACGACGACCGCTTCCCCAAAAAACCAGACGGCTCCCGCGACATAATCACCTCCTACGACCACGTCCAAGACACCTGGAAGCAGATGGAATCCCTCCTCTCCACGGGCAAAGTCAGATCGATCGGAGTCTCAAACTACTCGGCCCGGTACCTGTCTCAGCTCCTGCCCCACGCGACCGTCAAGCCGGCCGTCAACCAGATCGAGAACCACCCGGCTTTGCCTCAGCAGGAGATCGTCGACCTGTGCAACAAGGAAGGAATCCACGTCATGGCTTACTCCCCGCTAGGCAGCACGGGCGGTCCGCTTCTCACGGCAGAGCCGGTGCTCAAGATTGCGGAAAAGCATCGAGTCGGCGCCAGCAAGGTTTTGCTGAGTTATCATGGTGAGTTTTCTTCCTTTCTTTTTTTCTTTCTTTTTTTTCTTTCTTTCTTGAGAGAGAGAGAGAGAGAGCCAGAGAGCCAGAGTAAAAAAAAAAAATTAAAAAAATTGAGTTTGCTAATGAGAAATAAAAATAAGCCCTAAGAGGAAGCACGGTTCTGGCAAAGTCCGTCACCCCCCAACGCATCAAGGACAATCTCGAGCTGATCGACCTGGACGACGAGGACCAAAAACTCCTGAGGGACTACTCGGACAAGCTGACGGCCGAGGGCAAGCTGCAGCGGTTTGTCTACCCGCCTTTTGGAGTCGATTTTGGGTTTCCGGATAAGTCTTAGGGAGTCAATGGAAATTGTTCCGTCTGTCTCTCTCTCTGTCTGTCTACTCTTTAAAAATCTATCACAACCTTGAGTACCATCTTGCCGTCGTCATCTTTGAGCCTGGCAGCCATGGCGAATGCCTCGGCTATGCTCTCGATCCCCTTGAACCTGTGCGTGATGAGGGGTTCAAAGTTGATCGAGACGCCAGGGCTGGAACCCAGCCCGGCCAGTTCGGATGCGGCCTTCTTGTAGTTGTTTGCGTATCTGAACGAACCCACCAGGTCGACTTCTCGAAGAGCTGCCGCCGAGATCGGGAGCGTCTGGACGGGATTGCCCATGCCGATGAGAACTACTTTGCCTCCGGGTTTGGTTGCCTGTAGATTTCTCGTCAGCTGCCTCGCTCATTCTGTGAGTGGTTGGGAATACATGGTTACAACTCACATATATCGCAGTCTGTAGACAGGATTCGGCACCAGTGCACTCAAACGTAGAATCAACTTCACCAACCGACTCCGGCTTGACTTCCTTCCAAGCCGCCGGCGTCCTCACGTCATCCGGCCACTGCGTCCCCTTGATGGAACCCGCCACTTCGTTCGCAAAGCTGAGTTTCGCCTCGACCGTCTCAACCTCGCGAGGCCTCATCGGAACCACAATGTAGTGATCGGCAAACCCGTGCTCGACGGCCCATTTCGTCCTGTCCTCGTTGGTATCCGCAATGACGACAAGCGCATCATACAGGTCTCGACATTTGGCGGCGCACAGCAACCCAACAACTCCGGCGCCGAGCACCAAGATGGTCAGTGGTTTCTTCTTGTTGCCAAGAGGGAGAGCCACCCTGTCTGCTGCGTGTAGGGCAACGGCAAGGGGTTCAACCAGTGCGCCAGATTGCGCCAGGTTGGGATTAACTCTAAAGGTAGGCAGGCAGGTCGAGTCAGTTTCCAGTTCATTCAGCCCAGCTCAAGGATGAATTTGCAGACACATAGGTCGCTATGTACATTACCTCTCGCAGTACTTTTCGTGAATGACGATCTCCTCCTGCAGAGTCCCCTGAGCGTGGGGGAACGCCTTTGCCGAGCTTCGGAACCTCATCTCCCTGCAAATGTTGTACCTGCCCTCCAGACACAGCTCACACCCGCCGCAGGGCTCGCCGACCTCCATGACGACGGCATCTCCCAATTTGAGGTCGGGACGACTGCGTGCAACTTTTGATCCGAGCGCGGTGACCACTCCTGCGGACTCGTGGCCCAGAGTCAGGGGCTCGCGGACGAGTATGTCCCCGTTGCGGTAGTGGTTGTAGTAGTGCAGGTCCGATCCGCAGATGCCGGTGGATTTGATGGCTATACGGACGTCATTCGGCCCGAGGGATGGGAGTTGTCGTTCTTGCTAATATGAGGAGCATGTCAATTCAATTCCAAGGACTTGTTATAGAGATTGGAAAGTGCTCACAACTTGCAAGTCCCTTGGTCCTACAAGAACTGATGCTTTTACCGTTACGCGCTCCTCCTCTGTCGCCATGATGGTTTCAATCTTGTGAAAATGATGTCAAGTGGGAAGAAGTGAGTTGGTTTACGGGGTGGTAATTAGATACCGTATATTGTCTCTGCATATCACCTCTCACTCTCCAATCCTACCTAGGTACCTAGCCATGAGATATAGCACTCGCTGTTGGAAATCTCCACTCACACTCCGGCCATCGGGGCAGGGACGACCGAGTAACTGGCCGATATCAAAGACCTGGGGGAAGAGGAAGAGGGGTACGAGGGGCACGAGGGGTCAAAGTTTCGTAAAAGAAGAAAGCGTCTGTTGCGACCTGGGGGAAGAGGAAGAGGGGTTAAGGTTTCGTAAAAAGAAGAGAGCTCATGTTGTGACCTGGAAATGGGAAAGCATCCCGATTTGCGGATGGCTGGACGGGTTCCGAGGGCTGGCGGGAAGCGCGGGGGCTGGATCGATTCTCTGCCGGAACCCCCCAACTTTGTGAATGGCGCGTTCTAGTATAGCAAGAGTAATGGGCGATGTCGATCAGCAGGTCCCCAATCACCGGATCGTCGATGTGATGGTGGTGGTTGCGGACACATGCACCGCAAAGTGGTTCGGATGCGGGGTGAAGTTTGCCCCCCCTCCATAGAGTTTGACGCCATCTGCGGGATGAGAGAAAAAATTGCGGAAACATGTTGCTTCGTATTCGACCGGCTGCAGCCACATAGTACAATACATGTAGGTAATAGATAACGGAGAGACAAGGAAGGCGACGGGAAGATACGAGACGATAGGGAAAAGACTCAGAAAGCAATTTATTAGAGTTGCACCAGAGGGTTATTATGCCCAGGACACAGTGCCTTGGACACAATGCCTTGGACACAATAAAATGCGAATAGTTACAATTACGCACAGCGGCGTGACATAACCTGGTCATGGCCACGCATATAATTGTAACTATTCGCATTTCGTACATATTTGGTGCAAGAATGGCTGCCCTTTTGATGTAATTGGCACTGTATAGTCGATTTTGTCAAGTTTTGATTCCGAAAATCTCCCTGGACAAATTAATTACCCCAACTGGTTGGCTTGGTGTAAGTTGCCATATTGGAAATCTTGGCATGGCTCTCGTCTCTCAGCCTCAGCCTGAGGGTGGTGTTCAAACATCCCCGGCCGTGATAATTATTCCACCTAGTGCCCCCCTTCCTCCTTGATCAAGATTTGAAACGGTTCGATTCTAAATTCCAAAACATCTCCTCGGCGAAAAGAATTCGGACCCCAACATCATGAGCTGGCCCAACACCTTCTTCTCGGTCCAAGGCCATACCGCCCTCGTCACCGGCGGATCGCGGGGTATCGGCCAGGCCGTGGCCATTGCTCTCGCCGAAGCCGGGGCAAACATCCTTCTTGTCCAGGTATATTCGGGGGGATGGCATTTCCACATATAGTGTGTCTTACTTACCATCTGGGTACCTATGTGCTCAATCCAGAGAGACGAGACTTCTACCATCACCCTCGACACCGTCCGTGACCTCGGCCGCGAAGCCACCATCTACACGGCAGACCTAAGTTCGCCCGAGGACGTCTCGAAACTCGTGCCCAGAATCCTCGCAGACGGCCATGAAATCCGTATTCTGGTCAACTGTGCCGGTATCCAAAGGCGGCACGCCTGTGAGAAGTTCCCCGACTCCGACTTCAATGAGGTACCTAGTAATTCCCATGTCTCTGCTACTGCTTGCTGGACGGAAAACTGACATGTGAACAGGTCATCCAGGTCAACCTGAACACCGTCTTCACCCTCTGTCGTGACGTCGGTGCCCACATGCTGGAATTGGAACCTTCAAAGGTGACAGGTCGAAAGGGATCCATCATTAACTTTGCTTCCCTCCTCACCTTTCAGGGCGGCCTCACCGTGCCTGCATACGCGGCATCCAAGGGCGCCGTAGGACAACTCACCAAGAGTTTTGCCAACGAGTGGACATCTCGCGGCATCACCGTCAATGCTGTTGCGCCCGGATATGTCGAGACCGAGATGAACAGGGCTTTGCTCGAGGACCGCGAAAGAGAGGCCAGCATCAGCGCGAGGATACCGGCCGGGAGGGTATGTTTAATTGCCGAGCCCCCTTTGAAGTCAAGACGAAGTAGCTGACACTGTCCAGTGGGGGTCTCCCGAAGATTTCCAGGGGACTGCCGTGTACCTGGCGAGCAAGGCCAGTGCATACGTGAGCGGCCACATCCTGGTGGTTGATGGCGGCTGGATGGCGCGGTGATTCCATTTCAACACCATGGGTTCCTGACCCGGCTCGACACGCCATGTTCTTATTATCCTATTCTACCGTTGTGAGCCATTTCACGATGCGGTTCGGTTGAGCGTGCTTTTTTCACACGATAGATAAGTCTGGTTTTGTTTTCGGGTTTCGTCCCGATTAGCTTGAACTCCTCCTGCCCATCCTTAAGAATTCAAGAATTTGTGTGCCTTTCAGATCTATTACCACAGTATTGCCCTGCGACCTCAGTTCTCCATCTAATTACTTGTACCCCGCGGCCCACACGTCCCGCCCAGATGCCAAGTCTCATCCCCGGGACTGCTCGCCGGGGCGGTTAAATGGGGATAAATAGGGAATGGAGCTTGGAATTCCATCTTTCCGACACCCACGCGACCCTTCCCACCCTTCCTGACCCAGCAATGCGGAGCGTTCTTGAGGAGGAGGAGGAGGTGGAGGAGAAGGAGGAGAAGGCATCATGGCGTTTTACACTATACCCGGATTTGAGAGTAAGGTAAAGAAAAAAGGAGTATATATAGTTGTGTCCATGTAATTTCACCTTGATCTATCTCATTTTATTATTTTTGATTCTGCATCATCAACCTCAACACCATACCAAACATCACCAACTTTCACCCCTACCCCGCATAATAACCCCACAGCTACCCCAAAATCATGGCTCCCCTCATCACAAACATCTACACGGCAGACCCCTCGGCCCACGTCTTCAACAACAAAATCTACATCTACCCCTCCCACGACCGCGAGACGGACATCCAGTTCAACGACAATGGCGACCAGTACGACATGGCGGACTACCACGTCTTCTCCACCTCGTCCTTGGGGGACGACCCCGCGCAGGTGACGGACCACGGCGTCGCCCTGAGAGCCGAAGACGTCCCCTGGGTGTCCAAGCAGCTCTGGGCCCCCGACGCGGCGTATAACGCCCAGACGAAAAAGTACCTCCTCTACTTCCCCGCCCGCGACAAGCAGGGCGTCTTCCGCATCGGCGTCGCGCTCTCCGACACCCCCGAGGGGCCGTTCGCGCCCGACCCGGAACCGATCAGAGGATCCTACTCGATCGACCCGGCCACCTTCGTAGACGACGACGGAACCGCCTACCTCTACTTCGGCGGCCTGTGGGGCGGACAGCTCCAGTGCTACCAAAAGGGGCACGACGTGTTCGACGCCGCGTGGCAGGGGCCCAAGGAGCCTTCGGGAGAGGGCGTTCCCTCGCTGGGCGCGCGCGTGGGCAAGCTGGATGCAGAGTACAGACAGTTCGCAGACGGGGAAGGAGTCAAAGACGTCGTCATCCTCGCTCCCGAGACGGGGGAGCCGATCCTGGCCGACGACCACGACAGGCGCTTCTTCGAGGCCGCTTGGATGCACAAGTACGGCGGCAAGTACTACTTCAGCTACTCCACGGGCGATACGCACTACCTCGCCTACGGCGTCGGCGACAGCCCCTACGGACCCTTCACCTATGCCGGAAGGATCCTGGAGCCCGTGCTCGGGTGGACCACCCACCACAGCATCGTTGAGTTCCAGGGGCGGTGGTGGTTGTTCCATCACGACTGCGAGCTGAGCAAGGGCGTTGATCATTTGAGGAGCGTCAAGGTCAGGGAGATCTTTTATGACAAGGACGGCAAGATTGTTCTCGAGAAGCCAGAGTAAGCAGAGATGATATACATAGGCCAAAAAAATTAAAAATTCTTGTTAAATCCAAAAAAGGGTAATATTTTTGTTTTTTGGGTCCATGACTGGGTCCATGGCTGTGGCTGTCTGTATGTCTATCTGTATGTGTGCTAATATCATATCTGGTAATATATATATGCCAAAGTTATATCTTGTCTCAATCCAAAAACCATTCAATCATCAAAATAAACAAAAGAGAGAAAAAAAATCGCTTATCCTTCCCAACCCATATACACCTCTTCTCATCACGCTGGCGCTTCCATAACCCCCGCCTTCAATTTATTCAAGGCGTCTTCGTACTTGCCCGGACTGTGATCGGTCAACATGCTCATGCCGAACCTCACTTCCCTGAACCTCTTCTCGACATCCCTCACATACTTCAGCACAATTCTCTGTGCCGGCCGGCCGAAATGTTCCTCGCCGTCAAGCAGGAAGGCATCCCTCCTCAGCACCCTCGTGCTCTCGATAACAAAGACTTGACCCGGAGGTACCAGCTTCTGGCTCATCATGCTCGCACGCAATACCTTAAGAGCAGCATACGCCCACTGCTCGTCATCCGCTTGCTGAGAATCGGCTGGCTCGTGGCCGCTACCGTGCCACTGATGTGAGAAGCCATTATGCAGAGCCTTGAGAATGCGCTGTCTGACCTCATCCTTGGCCTGATTGTTGTCCGTCTTGAAGGCAAGCGAGATGGCCTGGAAATCGTGGAGCACACCGAGGGAGAGGTATGGAACAAGATCGTTTCCGTTGACGATGCTGGTAATCAGCCCGCGGGTCGCCTTGCTCAAGGACGACGACATGGTAGATGGTGGTCCATAAGCGAAAACGTGGACTGGTCTGCCCGAGGGCAGACAAATATTTCCTGGAGGAGTGGTCTGGTTGACGCCATCACCAAGCAGCTTGGTGTGAGGGTCGGCAGAGGTGACAAACGAGGTTCCAGGTGCTGGCTCCGAAAGCATGACGCCCAAAAGAGCAGTGACTGCGCCGCCGAGGGAATGACCCGTCAAGACGAGGCCATAGTCGGTATACTTTTCAAGGGCTTGTTTGAGGATGTTCAGCACCTTGCCATCGCCGCCGTAAAGCAACCGTTTGGCTGAAGCGTGGACGCCCTTGTGGACTTTGTATGGCTTGCCGCGCCAGGTGAGGTCGTCATAGTCGCATGTCATGTCGGCGAGCACGTCCTCGAATCCAAGTGTGCCACGGCAGGCCAAGACCACGGCTTTTGATTCGTGATCAAGCGAGATATAGTGCACGAGAGGAACACCGGTGTTGGTCGATCCGGTTCCATCGGAGCCGCCTTGGGTATCTACAAATGAACAGAGCAGGATGCTCTCGGCTTCTGATTCGGTGTGGTGGGCGAAGCAATGCAGCTCATGATGGGTATCGTCCAAGGCCCGCAGTATCGGCATCTCCTTGGCAATACCGAGTACCCGAAGAAAGTTGGACCCATAAGACGCCGAAGCGAACCGCATATATCGAGTAATGTTATTCAAGAAATGATCTCGTGGGAAAATGTCCTCCAGTCTGCCAGCTTGTCGAAGGGTCCCCAGTGCTTCGTCGTCAAACGCGCTCCGGTTACCGTAACCGTGATATGGGACCAACGACGCCTGCGACTCATTGGCTCTGAGAGTGTATATGCTTGGTCGATAGAGGTGAGACTTGACGCGCCGATGAGTTGGCTCTGGACTACCGCCGAGTCCGCCGCCGATCTCCCTATCTGAGCGTGCCTTCTTGATAGTAGGGCCATTGTCCTCAAATGGCGTCACCGGGCGGTAGTCTTCAGCAGCGGCGATGTGATAAGTTTCGGTCTGGGAGATTGAAGAGTCTCGCCGACTCTCGTGCACTGAGATGTAGCTGGCTCTGGAATCGCATCTAGTCGGGGGCCGCCTCGAATCTGCCGTGCCTGGTCGACTTCTGTGAGTGGATGATAGAGAATCTCTCTTGGGTACAAGTGAGGACTGTCGAGCGGGAACGGCGAGGTGAGATGATGGTTTGGCGGTGGTCAGCTGGCGTTGGGTGCTAGCAACGGTTGGTCTCGCAAGATTGTCCAGGAGATGCTTCCCCTTTCCCTTGCCCGCGCTAGCATCTGAACTCGAGTCATCTTTGTTAAAGATGGATCCTGATCTTTGGAATGCTCTTCTAAAACCGCTACTTCTTTTCGTGACTCCTGGCCCCGCTTCCTCCTTGGTTTTGTATGAGGGAAGATAGCGATTCAGCGATTGCTTTCTTGACGGCTCACTCGGGCGAGCCTTGCCGTTGGCTGAGGAACCGGTAGGAGGGATACGGTGACGTTTTTGGTTGGCGGCTGTTTCATGTCTGTATTTGGATGCTGACGGGATGCGAGTTGTGTGGGAAGCTGAGTTGGGCGAGATGGGAAGTCCAGAGCCGGAGAAACTTGGTCGACGAGGTGCTTCAGATCGCTCCTTGGATGGCTTTGGTGGTACAAGAGGGGGTGGCTCTTCCATCTCAGCATCCGAACTATCCGGCGACTCGGTGTCTAGCTGTTCGATGTACCCCGGAACCTGACTGATATCACCATCCTCTTTCTGGAACGATGTCCGTCTTTCTTGGCTGCGAGAATGGCGGAATACATAACGAGAATCAGGGATGCCGTTGTCTGGGCGACCGCCCGTTCGCAGTGATGAGGTTGACGAAAGAACCTGTCGATCATCCCAGTTCTCTTCAATCAGCTCAACCCCAGGTGGCGTCTCAACCCTGACGTCCTCGGCACCGCCCGTAACTTCGACCGTAATGATTTCAGTAGTTCGAATTTGTCTCGTGATGGACACTCTGGCATTGTCAGGCATCGATCGCATGATCTGACGCTCGAGTTGAAGGGCAGGAAGGCCGTTTACATCGTCATCATTGGTTGGTATCGGACGGTTCTCGGTCATGATGATGGTTCCCTCCGGAGTCTCGTTGTGGACGCTGTAGAGGCTCTCCTCGTGGATATCGACACGTATGCCATCACTAGACACTACAACGTCCCACACGACTTCCTCGATACGAAATGTCCGGCTTTCTTCTTCTAAAGAGCGACGACACCACCTTTGCAGGTAGGCCATGCCACAAAGACCCAACATCAAGTCGACAACTCCAACCTTTTCTCCCGGTTGACCTGTTGCTGGGTTTTGAAATTCGCGGCGAATGAGGGTGATTATGCTGGCCATGGCTCTTGAGGAGTCGGTTGAACCAAAGAACTGATCAAGTGTCGAAAGCAGCAGTTGGGAGCTATCGGAGAACATGGCGAGGGTCGTACCCGTCATGTGGAAACCGGTGGTGGTCCAGAAGACAATTTGGCTCATGGTGCGGTGAAGGTTTTCGAGGCTCCTCTCGAGGATATTCTCAGCGTCGGCCTTGCCGAACTCTGACTGGGAGCCGGAGACGACATCTTTGCCTGCTCTGCTGAGTACAGTTCCGAGTATGTTTCGTCCAAGTTCCAGACTGGACAAGGTTGTGAATTTGGCAGCGTCGAGTCCGTAGCCCCCTATCACCGTGCCCATACGCAGGGCAAGACTCGTAGACCTCGTTGCGAGACTGACGGCTTTTGCTATCGGGCTCGGAAGGAGGGTGTGGCCCGGATCCGAGACTGCGATTTCTCGCAGCTGGGTGGTGATTGTCTTGTCATCGTCCCGAACTATGGCGAGTGAGGATAGTTGGGCATCGACGTCGTCACGGTTCAGCTCATGATTGATTGGGCCATGGCTTCCGAAAATCATTGTAACAGAAAAGGTAGAGGAACGTTATGTGTTATCAACAACGTCAACGTCAACGTCAAAGTCGTTGTCGTTGCCGTCTTGCACAGTCGGCCATGGACAGGTAGACGGAGAAACAGAAAAAAAAAAAGACAGGGTTCAGGAGACGAGATTAGGAATACATGAGAGAATGAAGAAAATTAGAAAATCATGCGTTAACATCGGCGCGCTGGCAGCATTCTATCCAACAGGATCGTCACTGCCATCGGGCTCTTCAACTGTTTCTTTTTTGGCTTCGACGCTAAAATAGCATGTGATGGCGGCTGGGGGGTCATCGGATCATCTGCCGACGGTTAGGGGGGGGAACTACTCCGAAGCAGGCGATTCCAACTGCCAAAAACTGTCTACCCCGCGTTTCGCAGCTGTGCAGCATCGTGGGGCGCGTTCCTAGCGCTCAGAAAAATCGAACCGGTTAAATGGACGGGGCAACCCGCTATTTGGACGGAGTACTTAACCGGATCTGGAAGTTGCCCGGGGGGCCCCAGAATGTCAGCCACAGCCAATTTTTGCACAGCCAAACCGATGGCTGGAACAGGGAACAGAAGGTTGGAAATGTTGAAGCTGTAGATAATGGCCAAATCGTTGATTTCTGCAGTCTTTTCAATTAGTATTCAATTTCGACTTTTAAATTCTAATTGAGCCGAAAGACTCCCTCGCCGGGCTGCAACCTTCCACCTCTCCGACCTGCAACTTGCTGACCGCCCTGCTGACTGCCCTGTGCTTGACTGCCTGGTAGTGGGAAGCTGCCCTGTGGTTGCGGCTAGAAGTGAGGCATCTGATGATATCCATGATGCGGGACCTGGCCTTGCGCGTGGCATTGAGGATGATGCCACTGTTAGTAACGGTAGTCGTAGTCGTGGTGTATTATACTGTTAGGTTGCAGTGGGTTGCCTGGGAATGCCTTCGTTGACGCGTGCGACCGTGTCAAACAGAAAATAAACAAATGCACCCCCCTGCAAAGTTGGCTGTGGCTGACATTCCGAAAATGGAAGTAAGACTGTGGCACACCCAGAAGCGGTTAAGTACCCCGTCCAAATAGCGGATTGCCCCGTCCATTTAACTGGTTCGAAAAAAATGAAAGATCGCCGCCACGTTCAAGTTCTCCAAGGAGGATTGGGTTTCAGCCAGTTGACGGATCCACTGCGTCGCTGAAGATGATAATATGACGCCAAGCAGACATAATTCCGGACTCTCGGGTTCTTCCATGTTGACCACAGACCTCGAACCTCTTGCGGCCGGTTCCAAAGAGGTGGGAGCGGGTAATCCCATATTGGGTTTGTTCTTTCTGGGATCCAGGTCCCGGGTCTATGATTTCCAGGAACAAAGAAACTGTTTGTCAGCTTATGTGGCTTTCTGGTGGTTAGCGCGGTCTAACAGGGCTGAGGTGCCTCCTGTTTGCTGCCCGATCGGAATCTTCCCATTCCAGCGCTCACCACAGCGGGGCTGGGTGGTGGCGCCCCTCAGTCAGTCAGGGAGGTCGGATTGGGATTCGGATTCTCTCCATCCCATTGTTGACCGACTCTCGATTGCTTTCTTCTCAACATCGCCAATCAATCAATTGACACCTTCACAATGAGCGCACAACAAGAGCTCTTCTCGGCAGAGTTGCTCTCGCCCCAAGTCCAAGCTGCCCTCCCCGAGGGGTACCAATTGAGAGCTCTCCGACTGGGCGACTACGAGACCGGCTTCCTCGATTGCTTGAGGGTGTTGACCACGGTGGGAGACATCTCCAAGGAGAAATTTCAGCAGCGCTATGAATGGTTATCCAAGCAGGATGGCACCTACTTTATTCTCGTGATTGAGGACACCAACAGCAGTCCGGCCAAGGTCGTGGGCACCGGCGCACTGGTCGTCGAACGCAAGTTGTACGTGTTTCTCCCGTGTTTCTCCCGTGTTGCCAGCGGTCATCCCATCTCCCGGGGCCTCCCAAACTAACGGCGCCGGTCACACACCAGCATCCACGATCTCGGAAAGGTTGGACACATCGAAGACATCGCCGTTGCCAAGGACCAGCAGGGCAAGAAGCTAGGTCTGCGCATTATCCAAGCACTCGACTTTATTGCGGCCAAGACGGGCTGCTACAAGACGATCCTCGACTGCAGCGAGCACAACGAAGGTTTCTATGTCAAGTGCGGATTCAAGAGAGCTGGCCTCGAGATGGCGCACTACCACGAGGGACCCAAGAGTAAATAAGCCAGCCTCTGATATCAGCCCATTGCTGCTTTGGAACAATCGACATTAGACAAAACGTGGGGAAATAGCGCTTCTCTTAGTGTTGCGACGCAACAAGAATTTACACTAGACACACCATGTTTCGCACTGTTTCTCCATTTTCGCTCGGGAGGAATGCCGGCGCTGCCGTCCAAAGTCTTTTGATACAGGCGAGACAAATAATGATGATCTGATCGCTAATTCGAGATTGTGTCGACGGGTACGACCCCGCGCGGAAAACAGGGCGCCGATTTGGTCATTATCCATGTTAGCGGCCCTATTCCCAACCGCTCGTGCTGTTACCCTAACACCCAGTTCGTACCCTTGCTCAGGAACTTGGGGTTCCCCTCTCCCGTCTGGGACATTTATTGGATGCAATCCTGAGCATGTGATTCTCCGAGACGGGTTGTTGTTGCACATCCCGATTCCCAATCACAAGCACACCACCACGCTGAATGGCTGGCTGAAGCCTTTAATATTTCCGTCTTGACTAGGTACAAGTACTCCGGGTCACTACACCCACTCCGGGAGTTGGGTGAGTTGTTGGTTTGTCTTTGGCTGAGAGTTTGGGCTAACGGGATTGTGTGAAACACAGGAAGCCTTCTTTTGAACCTTTTGGGCTTACATCGGAGTCTAGACGAATTGAGATTCTCCGGTCACACCCCCCATAATCCCCGAACATGGCAGGTCGGTCGTTGCTTCGGGGAATTAGTCGAATGGTCAGATGGACATCCCCACTCGGATTTGATGCAATAATCCAAGTTGTGTGTCTCTCTGTGTGTGTGTGTGTGTATGTGTGTGTGTTGCTCTGCGTTTTCGTCTCGTGTACTCGGGGTTTCATAATATAAGAATGTTCCCACCTCGCGTGTTATTCGCTCGCTCCCTCTCCCCTCTTCCTCTCACTCACTCACTTGCTCAGGTCACACATATCATAATCCTCTTACGCGAGCTCATAATTAGATACCAGTCAATTATCTATACACTCCGATCGACACGGCCCCGGTTTACATTCAACCCACACTTCGGATATCCCCAAGACGTCCGTCTCACAAAATGGTTGCTGAGGATCTCAACGCTACCGTCGCCCGTGTGCGCATCGCCCTGATTCAGTCGCAGTATGGTTTCCCCCTTTTCCCTTTGATTAATGTATAAGTTTGGCTCACATCTCTCCTTTTTTTTCCTCTTCAGGGTCCGTGAGAGAACCACCGCGACTTCTCCTCCTCCACCTCGCCGCAGAAGAAGCACCTCTGTCACTGCCGTCAGCTCCAAGGACGGTGCTCTCCAATTCACCAAGCAAAAGGTCGTCAGGGTTATTTGAGTCGTTTTTTATCTCTGGGAAACTTTTCTTCTTGATTTGTAGTTTGACTTTTCACCTCTTTTTACATCATCATCACCATCATGTCTCCTCACAGCGTTCACGGTTCGGGTGGTAGTCAAGGCGGGCGTTCTGGAATTTCTTCATCATCATCATCAAGCAAGAGCAAGCATTGGATCATGGGACAGGAAGCGTTCGAGGCTCGCATGCCTCATCATGATGGCATCAAGGCCCTTTGGGAGACCAAGTGGAAGTTTCCTGTAAGTTTTTTTTTTTGTTGCCATTTAGCGGGCTTTCTCAACATTATCATTACTTTTCAGTAAATGCAAATTATTTACCATGATTTGTGTGTGTCCTTTTTTGTGATGTCTATAGTGCACCAAATCGCTGTATCCCTTCCACGACGGCGCGTTCGAGGACTTTGAGCCTGTTTTCAAGCACTTGATCGAGAACGAGGTCAACGACGGGACGTCGCCCGAGTACACGAACGCGTTCATGCCCGTCGCCAAGTCGTTGATCGCCAAAGCCGACTCGCTCGCTGCCGAGTCGAGTCCCGAGCAGGCTTCGGCGGTTTATCTGAGGGCCTGTACCGTCCTGAGGATCGCGAGGTTTCCTTACATCACGGCGTTTCCTACTATCAATGATAAGGATAAGTGGGCGGCGTGGTATGCATACATTTCCCCTCCCCCTCTCTTATATCTATCTGCTGATGATTGCCCAGGGAACTACAAAAAGAAACCTACGCCCGCGCGGGGAAACTCTGGTCCCCTTCTCCCCTCCAGGAACTCAGCATCCCGTTCGTTCACGCCTCGGGCAACGACGGCAAAGACCGCGGGATCCCAATCTACCTGCGCACTCCCGCCGGCTCTGGGCCCTTCCCCACCGTCATTCTCATGACGGGTCTGGACGGTTACAGACCGGACAACACGGTCCGCTGCAACGAGTTCTTGTCCAGGGGATGGGCGGCCCTCGTGGTCGAGATCCCCGGAACGGCAGATTGTCCCGCCGATTCTGCGGACCCATCATCTCCCGACCGGCTCTGGAGCAGCTTGCTGGACTGGGTTGACACGCAGACACAATTAGACAGCAAGAAAGTTTTGGTCTGGGGTTTGAGCAGCGGCGGATACTACGCCATACGCATCGCGCACACGCACGAGAGCAGACTGGCAGGGAGCGTGGCTCAGGGCGCCGGGGCTCATTTCTTTTATGACGAGGGGTGGTTGGAACGGGCGGACGGGCACGAGTACCCTTTCAGGCTTACGCCTGCGATGGCTATGAAGCACGGGTACGGGGGGGACGTGGATGGGTACAAGAGGGGGGTGCAGAAGAAGTTTTCGCTTTTGGAGACTGGGGTTTTGGAGGAAAGCAGTTGTAGGTTGTTGTTGGTCAACGTGAGTGCTTTCCGAGTCATTGAGCGAGGGAGGTGCTGATTATAGCTAACGATTATAGGGAACACTGGATGGGTTGATGCCTATCGAGGACTCGATGCTGCTGTTTGAGCACGGGAGTCCCAAGGAGGCAAGGTTCTTCACGGGGGCGTTGCATATGGGGTATCCCAAGGCGAACGAGGCTGTTTATCCTTGGATGGAGGGAGTTATGGATTCGGTCAGGGGTTGACTTTGGCTGAGCACGGGGGATTTTGTTTCTCGGTTGTTTTATCATGAGAGAGTTAGGACTAATGATGTGACAATGGCACAACACAACTTCAAAGAAAATTGAAAATTGAAGCCATCATCAGCTGCTGGCAACGGAACAACTTTTCTTGAGTGCTTACCGGTGGCGTTTGGTGTGGTTGGACAAGAAGTTCAGCCCCGGCTCCAATTCGGAGACGACGAGCCTATCACGTTCACTTCGGGACGCCATCACGTTCACTTCGGGACGCCATCACGTTCACTTCGGGACGCCATCACGTCCCAAGTGCCTTGAATTATTGGAAGCTGGGTCATCCCTCGATGATATGGGTGCCCGACGCAGGACGCACGACGCGGGGTGGATGGGGGTTCTTCCCTTTTTTTCTTTTCTCTTTTCTCTTTTCTGTGAATTATTCAGAAACGCTCGGTTGCGAGATCTAATTCAACCTCACACGCGCGTTTCCCACTTGAACAACGAGAATTGACATCGTAAACAATTACCCGTGACAATGTTGCTCGCTCCGGCATCACCGCCGTTGCCAACACCCACCGTGACGCCCACGGCAACTCTTGCCAGCCTGCACGGAGCCATCCAGCTCCAACCGCGACAAACCTATGGCGATTATACTTATGGAGGATTTGATGGTGATTGTTATGTGTGTCTTTTTTTTCTTTTTTTTTTATATAAAATAAAAAATATAAAATTATTATATACTAATACTTTGGATAGAACATCGAGCAAGCCGGACAATGCGTAAACATCCTCACCAGATGCTACGACGGAGGAAATGCATACGCCACAAACCTTGACGCTGCCACATCCTGCTTGTGCACTCACGGCATCTCCTACCTCGACTGCTTCTTCGACAAGGTCGCCACGGGAACATGTGCGAGTTACTACCTCGGCGGTATCGACTGGAACGAGTATCAGATGTCATATTACACCTCCATCTGTGGATCTATCCCGGCGAGCGTAATGGCACAGATGAAGCCTCCGTAAGTTCCATCACCATGGCAAAAGCTCCGAAATATCAACAACAACACACAAGCTAATGGTTTGTTACAGCTCGACAGTCTATCTTTCCCTAAAGTAAGTCCCAAATCTCGTTGTGACACACTATTTACAACAGGTACCTGACAAAAAATCGCACAGAGCCGTCGACGTCGTAACGGTCGAAGGAACTCTTGGAACCCCAGACTACAACGGCCAACCGCTCTACTCCGGCACGGGCGAACTCCTCAACGCCGAATGCACTGCCACGGACTTCACCCTCGTCGACGCCGGTTCCACAATGTACTACGCCGGTTTCGTAGGCTGCATAAAGGACAGACCGGAATGTTGTCCCTGGCCCGTTTCCACAAATGCCGCAGGGGGAATAGCAGCCGCTCAGACCGAATCCAACAACAACGGCGACAAGCCCGGAAATCTCGGTTTCGACTATCCGCAACCCGTCGACCCCAAACAGATCCGTCTGGCGAGTTGTGCAAAGGATTATTACTCCATTTCCGGGGGATGCTGTCCTGTGTATGTTTATTTTACAACCCCCCCGGTGCTAGTCAACATGCTGATGAGTGCAAAATGAAAAGGGGCTACTGGCCATTCACATCAGCAGTCGGCGGCCAAACCCCCTGCTGGTCATCCATGAGCCGCACGACTACTCCTCCAAAGCTCACAGTCGCCAAGCTGGCCGAAGCCTCAAACGTGAACAAGGACAAAGACACCTCTGCGGTCGTCAACATCGTCTGGTCCATGCGATACCCCGTCGAAGACCAGGGGGACTCAGGCGGTCTCTCTACAGCAGCAAAAGCAGGTATCGGAGCCGGCGTGGGGATCGCGGTGATTTTGATCGCCGGACTTGTAATTTGTCTTGTGTTGAAGAACAGGAAAAAGAAGAAGGCTCAAGCTGTGCCTCAAGAACAACAACAGCAGCAGCAGCAGCAGCAGGAGGGACATGTTCAATACGGAAAAGAACACTACGCCCCCGCACCGCCCGGACCTCCACCTCAGTACACGCCTTCTTCCGGTCAGGGACAGTATTATCCTTCTCCGCCACCCGGGTTCATCCAAAGTCAACAAACCCCTTCCACCTTGGTACCCCAACACACGGCCGGAACCACTGCCACCGCTGCCACCACTGCCGCCAGCAGCAACCAAATCAGCGAACTCTCCTCCCCCTCCCCGTATCCTCAACAACAACAACAACAGCAGCAACAACAACAACAAAATAACTACGCCACCCACGCCCAATTCTCGGGTTCTCCTGCTACCAGTGCCAGCACAAGCGGCATACACGTAGGAGGATACTTCCCCAGCCCGAGCCCTCCCTCCCAGCTATCCGGGTATCCAATCGCCGAGGCGTCCGACGAAGCCCAAGTTCAGTATTACGGATATCCTTCTGCGCAGCAACTACCTCCCCCGCCGTTGCCTAATCCCGGGTCGGGCGTTGCGTATTCTGCTCCACAGCAGCAACAGGGAGGAGTAGAAGGAGAAGGAGGATATTATTATCATCATCAAGAGTCGACAGGAAATTCGACTCACCAAGTTCCTCAGGATTATATCTATCCTGTCAATGATGGTGGTGGTGGTCATGGTGGTTACGGTAGGGCAGAGTAGGTAGGTAGGCAGATAGGTAGGTAGGCAGATAGGTAGGTAGGCAGATAGGTAGGTAGGCAGATAGGTAGGTAGATAAATCGTCCTAGTCTCGTTGAGGAGTTGGTTGGGAGTTGGGAGCTAGGAGTTGGGAGCTGGGAGTTGGGAGCTGGGAGTTGGGAGCTGGGAATGCGAATGGAATCAAACCCGCATGGGGAATCTTTTTCAAGTGAGGAGAGGAGAGGAGGCAAAAAAAAAAAAAAAAAAACCAAAGAAAAAAAAGAAAACGGGTAGTATAGTAATGATAATGATGAGTAGCTAAGGAACCTTGGGAGGGAATGAAGATAGGTTGAAAATATGAGGTGTGAGGTGTGTTGTGGTGAACGGGAGTCAAATAGTTATCAGGTGTTTAATTTTTTTTCCCCTTTCTTTTCTTTTTTCTTTTTTTTTTCTTTTCGCTGGGCAAACGAACCGAATATATATATATATCTATTTATCAAATCTAGATTTTTTTAGTTTTTTTTTACATGGACGGTGTCGATGGTGGGAATTTGTTTTGGGAATAATGGTGTGCGAGAACTTAGCATCTGCAACAACAAAAATCCAGAAAAAAAAAGGGCGGCGCAGTTACTAACTACAACGGTCTATTCATCGGATTACGCTCTTTTTCTTCTTCCTTTTTTCTTCCTTTTTTCTTGTATGATGCGACTAAATCTACTACACAAGATTTATCTAGGTTTCCCTTTCTTTACAAAACAAGATTGGCTTTTACTCACTCACTCACTCACTCTTCTTTTCCTCCTCAATAATAAAAGTGAAATATATTAAAATTCTGCAATTCAACACCAATTCCTCAAACCAAAAAAAAAAATATTCACAGGGAGCTTGGCTCAGTTGGAAGAGCGCAGGTCTCATATATACATATATATATATATATATATATACGATATGATCCAGTTTGACATTGGAAGTAATCCTGAGGTCGTGAGTTCGAGACTCACAGTTCCCATTCACTTTTTGTCCTATCGTGACTTCCAATGCTTCCTTCCGTGCCAAATAATATCTTCAAATCAACAATTTGGTCAGTCTAATTTTCATTTATTTATTTATTGCCTTCAACGGGAACATAATCATGTGGGCCGTTCGAATGAAGAGGAGTGATGTTGGTTGGACTTGAAGACAAATGAAACATTGACCTAATGATATATCAGAATACATAAAACCACTCTCAAAAATAAAAATGGCATGCTTCAAATTCACTCACAAGCGAAAAAAGAATCCCACCAAAAGCGAATGTATGTATTCAGGAGTCTGTCTCAAAGTCGTCGGACTAGTTAAAGAGTGACCAAATACTAAATAATCCCCATAAAGTTCTGTTTCTCTCTCTCTCAATAGTTCAAACTCCAACAAGCGCATACCTTAAAAGACGAATCACAAAAATTCTCACATCAAAGTAATCCAGACCAAGTTTCCAAAAAAAAAAAAAAAAAAAAAAAAATTACCCGAACGGATGAGGGGAGAGGAGAAGAGAGATAAATAAACAAACAAATAAATAAATCTTCATCACGCACGCTCCCAAACCCAAATAGAACGTGAACATTTCCAAAAAGAAGAGAGGAAATAAAAGTCATGAGCTGACGGTTGAAAACAAAATACACCACAAGATAAGAAGAAAAAACGAAGGGGAAAAAGCGCCAAAAAGAGCCAAAACTGCCAGTAAAGAAACACCCCTATTGTTTGTCCTAAAATGTCTCTAAAGTACAAAGAAAAAAAACTCCCAGCATCCTAAAATTCGGTTGTGTGCGCCCATGTTATGCTGATGTCGTATTGCGTGTGCGCCTGCCTTGCTGTTTCCCGAATTCCGTTCCCAAAAGAGAAAACAAAAAAAAAAAAAAAAAAAAAAAGCCAATGTGTTGTTGGGGGTATCATATTATCCGTTCGGCCGCGAGAGGTGTGCAGATATTGTGTGTTTGTTTTTGTGTATCCAGCCAAAATGCGAGTGAACAGACGAAAAGAATAATAAAAAAAATCCAAAAAAAATCAGTCACTGCATGTCCTCCTACTTTTTAGAAGGACATCTGCCCCAACCCAGTACTCAAAGCCGACCAATGATGTTGATATTGATGAGAATTCGAAGAGTTATTCCGCTTATGTCGTTGTTCTCGTCTTCTAGCACGATCCGCCCGGTCGGCTCGGATCGCCCTGTTGACCTCGGCTGACTGAAGATCGGCAGCTTCAGGGATCATGGGCTGTCCGAGAGTGAGATATCCGCCGTTGTCGTCTTCCAGCGACATTGGTGTTACGGGGCCTATCGGGCTTCCTAATGGCTCGAGTCTCGGTGACAAAGGCCGTGAGGCGGGGGAAAGACTACCACGGTGTTGGTTGTGGTTGTAAGCGCTGCTGCCCTCAGCTGCAGATACGATCCCATTGCATGCTTGAATCACCATATCTTTTTGGTAGGTGTGGACAAGGCGTTGTGCTTCAGATTCTGTCCGGTTATGCCGGTAGCTGTTGCGGGGCGGGGCTTGTGTCTTTGCCGAGGGACTGAGCGACTTGCTGGTCTTTTTCGGCGAGGCCGGATTGTGATAGATTGAGATAGATGGGTTCGCTGAACGCTGAACTAGAGGTTGAAGCTCGGGCGGGATTGGGAGGGGCGGCTGGTTGTGAGCTTTCTCCCAATTTGCCGGATAGTACTTGCCCGTTGGGATTTTGGGCTTTCCATCAGGCCCAATCTCTGCGGTGGAGGGAATTGAGGCCCTCGCCGAGGCGGCGGCCTGCTTCAGCGAGTTGCGCCGAGCCATTGCGGCGTAGGGATAGAATGGATGGGTGGGTGTGACGCGAAGACTTGGGTCTTCGTGATTCGGGAAGTAGGCTCTAATGATGAAGAAAGGGGAAGACATTAACACTTGGATCGGAGAGGCAAGATAGGGGGATCAAGATATTCATACCCCTGAAGATCGCCTCGAGCAGAAAGTGCCGGAACAGAGTTGTGGTCAGGTCTGCGTGTCGAAGGAATCGCTATGGCTCGAGACTGACTACTCGGGCTGATGCAATTGACGTCGTCGACTACTGAAAGAGGAGTCGGGGACTGGGACTGGGACTGGGACTGAGAATGCAGTTCTAATAAAGAATAGAAAGGGTCAGAACAAAAAGCTTGACTGGCATCGATGACGCAGTGATTGCATGGAACAACCGTTGGAACAATGGCAAGGTTCCAGGGGCGACGGCACGACATGCGGCGCCCGCTAGCGCCCAACTTTCTGGGTTGGGCGACCCCCGCACAGCGGGACTCGGGCGCATGTCTCATTGAAAAGCGTGGCGTTCAAACGGCGTCGATGACCATTGACGACGGGATGGATGCAAGTCACTTACCCAGATCAAACATGAGATCCTCATCAAGAGAAGAATACGTGGTTCGAGAAGAAGCTGTCTGCGGGGTGGGCATATTGGCGGAATGAGAATGACAATGAGAAGGCGAAAAGTTAAAGGAAAAAACTCGTTCCTCTGATGAAGCGCTATACGACATGTAGGATTCGGATTCGGATTCGAGATCCTCCATTATTGGCTCTTCGTAGTCCAAGTAACTGGTTGGCTCATCTAAATGAACTTGAAGGGTGTCTCCAAGCTGCTGCATGCTCAGGCCCCCCGAGGAGCCCGTCATTCCCGGCCGGTAGGACTTGGATCGTTTCATGGTGATCAGATCGGGATTTACGGTTGCCCGAAAGTCGGCCTACCATGCTTCGCTTGTCAGCCAGGATCAGATAACCCGACGTCGCTGTGCAACGTCTAACTACGCCGGGGAATGACCTACCACGGAGGAGTGCCGGCTGTTGTCTAGTAACAACAAGAGTTGAAAGGTTGGGAGGAGAGGAAAGTATCTGCTGTTATAGAGTTGTCGATGGTGGTATTCGGGGGGGTGTGGTTCGCGGTCAATCAGATAAATCATGTACACCTTGCCGACTGCAAGGTGACTTGCAACAACTCAAGCTCAAGTAGTACCCGTTGTCTGTCGTCGTCCCCTCACCAAAACACCAACAGCAAGGCTTCACAGGTGAAACAGCCGCATCAAGGAAAAAGAGGGAAAGAAAAAGAGTGCAAGGAGAGAGTGTCACGGCAGTGCAAGCGGATGGCGAGGGGTAGATAACGGGTGCCGCGAACTAACACGCATCCCATCCATCCATCCCATCCATCCATCCCATCCATCCATCCCATCCGTCCCATCCATCCCCAGGGGGTCTCCATAATATCAGACAGGGGAGAGGGGAAGGGAAGCCGCAGGAACATTAACACCCCTCCTCGAGCTGTACTGTACATACCAGGACCTTATCATCATCCAGTGACCGGCCAGCCACCAACGACAATTGCCTGACAGCTCTTCGTTTGCGCGGAATCACGTCAGAGGGTGACTGCATCGCTCTCCACAAAAACTGTATGTCTGGTACCGTGGATTATATCGATAAATCGGGTGTTTGCAGTCCAGCTCGAATACGATCCATATGTCTCATCCGCAAACGCTTCCTTGTTTTTTTCTTTTTTCTTTTTTTCTTTTTTGTCATAATCTGCACATAAGGATGGACGGATGTGCTGCAGATCAGCAATCTTCAAAAAGCCCAACGCATGGCGGGCGTGGCGTTTTGACTTGTGCATCTTCTTCAAGCTGTTTCTTTTTCTCTCCAACAAGAGACAACCAACTTTCAGGAAATCATCCCTATCTAGTGAGGGGTCCGAATGCTGATCCCATGCAAATCTCGTACGAGGAGGAGACGGGACCATCCATCCTACAACGGCCGCCTACATATGCCGTTCTATTAATCAACAACAAAGTCACAAAAAAAGAGGGGTGGATGGAGAAATTGGGGATGCAGTCACGCAGTCGACGGCAGCGGTTCCCTCGGCGTGGACCACTTTCACTCAGTCTCTTCCCTTCCCACCCCGGATAGCTGCATCGCCAAGATTAGAAATATTCCGCAATGGTTTCCTGCCAAGTGGCAGGGTCTCTCTCTCTGTCTCTCTCAAGCGTTTGGAGTGTGAAATGGATAACACGGCACACCCCCCCCCCCCGGTCAAAAAAAAAAAAAAAAGAAAAAAACCGAAAACCTTGATTTTTTCAATCTTTTCAGGATGGGGAAATACACGAGTTGCATTTGCCCATTCGGCCCATGTGAAAAATCCCTCCCTGCCTTTTGTGGATTGTGAACTTGAAGTGGTCAAACCACACTTCCCATCACCATCACATTCTTTTCTACTTGTCTGGTATCGCATATCCGTGAACCTAGTTCAGGCACACACGGCACATGCCTTGACAATGGTCGTTCAAATCACTGTATCACAAGAAAATGAAGGCGCCAGAGGAAAGCCGTTGCAATCCGAACTTCCCAGGCAAGGTACGTGCACATGTACATACATGTACCTTGCTGCCTTAGGTCCGAAGGTAAGCAACCATCCGGCGGGCGGAACAAGGGGTGGGTTTGGTTGGTGACGAGAGAGAGAGAGTGAGAGAGAGAGAGAGAATGAAATGTAAGCCGGAAGGATTTTCTATACCAAAAACCAAAAGAAAAAGACAGCAAACAGAGAAAACCCGGCACAATGGCTCACGGAGCGGGTTTCCTTCTTCTTCTAACCACAATCGGCTAGGTACAGGGTCTCTTACACCCAGGGCCAAGCCCAGTCTCGCTCCCGCCCATAGTGTATACACACTACCGTGCCAATCCTGTTGTGTTGTCTATCCTTTTGACAAACGGGCATAAGCGGTGTGATTGTCTCTATTTCATACCGAGAACCCCGATGGCCTTGTCGTGTACCCGTCCGTCAGTTACTAAGTAATTCTTGCCTTTTCTTTGCCTTGCTGTCACAAAATGTTGAACGACAACAACAACAACAACAACAACAACAACAACAGCGCGAATAGACGGCGATGGCGATGGCCACAACGATTGGATAATCGTCCCACCTTCCTTTGCACTACTAGGGTGCGTTACACAATACGACGCAACTACTCCTCCCACGAGAACGGAGGGGCTCGGCTTTCCTCAACAAAGGCGAACAGCATAAATAAATTAATAGAGCTGCATGCAAGGGCAACGGGATGGGTGGATAGATGGATGGATGAAACCCATCCAAGAGCGAGCGAGCTCAATCGGTTCCTCCTGTCAATTTCTGCGCCGTCGAACTGCTGCCGACATATTGCACTAAAACACAGAAACTGACCGGTCATATAACACACACACACACACCCTAATCACATTCCCCCCCCATTTCCGCCTTTTTTTGGTTTTCTTAACGTGGTAATATGCAAGTGATTAAACAATGAAGGTTTATTACCAGAACTTCTTCTTTTCCTTCTTCATAAAAAAAACATCGAAAATGAGGAGAGGAAGAAGAAGACGAAAACTACGGAATTCTGGTTCTCGTGTGACGTCACAATATCCAGCCCGCTGAGAGGGGTGGCTCGTTTTTCAAGCCTTCTCTCCCCCTCACCCAAAAAAGAAAAGGGAAAGCCGTTTTGAAGTTATCCCCACTTTGGGGGATACCCTACCCTTACCCCTCACCCTGCCTTTAGCTTACTGAGGTCCCTTTTTGCTTGTTCTGCTGTCCCACGATTGTCAAGCGTATATATATGTAGACAGGTCAAATTATTTTGGAGTATTTCGGGGGTAAAAGAGGAGGAAAAGTCGGTTTTTATTAACCCTCCTTTGGTTTGTAAATAAGAAGTGTGCGGCGGCGATGTTTTTGTTCATATCGAGCCACAAAAAAAAAAAGATCCCATGATTTAGATATAAACTAGTTTTCACACAAAGAATCCGAGATGTAGACCGGGGGTTTTCAATTTTCTGGGGGGGGGGGGGGGGGGTTCAGTTTATTTTTTTCTTTCTCTTCTCTGTCTCTCTCCAATCCTTCCTCTCAATCAAAAAACAACAACAACGGAGGAAACGACCGAGAGAGTGTGTGTGTGTGTGTGACCATTCTTATGTATATCCGGCGACGCACCACTAATCACTAGTCCCATCATCCATCCATCCAACTCGGCGCTATTCGGCATAGGGGGTTCGTGCGCAATCCCCCTTATCAGAGGGTGGTTGGGTTGGTCATCTGACTTTTTTTCTCAGCGGGCGTGCGGCGCATGTTGCCAAGTTGGCGAGGTAAGGTAAGGGTAGGTACTTCGAGACGACTTTCTGAACATGTACCCTACCCTACCCCCGTCCGTTGGAAGAGTTGGTGGTGGTGGTGGTGGTGGTCAGCGTTATGTGGCTGTTGAGAAAATGTGAGTGTGTCCTTCTTAGGTTGCATTGATTGGATTTGTACCAGAGTTTTTACCGTTCAAAAGATCCCAGGAATAATGAGAGAAACCAGAAACGAAAAGCGTGACAGCGAAAATGGGATGCCGTGTTGTTGTTGTTGTTGTTGTTGTTGTTGTTGTTTAAGCAAACAAACGATACCATTCGAGCATCACTTGGTGAATCTGATAAGATCGTGGTTGGAAAATCTAACAACCCTCGAATGTTTGTAAGAGGGCTCTGTGGACATCCCAAGTGTGCGTTAAGAAACGCCCAAAGGACGTATTTCGACATCTGATAAGATCAAGCGCATAGACGCAACGTGGTACCATTGACTATCAATCCCACCAGAGCAACATAAAATAAACATTAGTGTAAAAGGGGTTTAAAAACGGGGGTATCGTAAAATAACCTGGGGTATCTCTCTCTCGTCGTTTGCTGTCCAACACGCGCTGTTCCAACCTCTCCTTCCGATCCACTCCGCATTAATCCACATTAGATATCATGACACAAGCGCCTTTTTCCTCAGAACACCGGTTCGTCCCATCATTGTCTTCGGACAGGCCAAAGCCTGATTGGCTCCGTCTCCTAGACCTTTGCGCGGCTGGTGAAACGGCTGCGGCGGTCCTTGTGCTTCCACCAGTAACCAAGGTTGGCAAGGAAGCTAACCAGCCAAAGGGCGGCATTGGCGAGCACGACCCAGACGGCGTTCTTGAGTCTGGTGATGTCACCGTTGCCCTCAGGGTTCTCATTGATGTACATCTGCGGGTACAAAGTTAGTCATGCGTCAAGAAAATGACAGGACGCTAAAGCCCCACCACTACTATCAACATACCTTTCCAAAGATGCCGAAAAGAACGATCCAGAGAATAAAGAGGACCAGGTTCCAGACCCAGGTTGCGGCGAAGCGCAGAACGTACGGTATGCAGTAAAGCATGGCGGTCAGGGCGGAGAGACCGCCGACGACTTCGGCATATATCTGCATATCTGTGTTAGAAACATAATTGGGCATGACTCTGGTCAGGTGCAGAAAAACGCACCCATTTGGGATTTCCATCTACATGGGCCTTGCGCGCGCGATCAAGCTCGACGCCGTAGAGAGCGCAAACGGTAATGGCCAACACAAACTGGCAGAAGTGAAGGATGGTGAAAGCGATGTAGCTGAAGGAATAGCTGCCGAATGCCATTTTGGGCAGTTTTTTTTCCCGAGGGAAAGTCACAGAAAGCAGTTGACGATAGGTCAAATGAGGGGCGGTTGGAGGAGCCGTTGTGCCTCTTTAAATGAAAACACTTTTCTGCGCCAAGATGCTTGACGCTCGATAGTCAGTCAACGCTTCTCGCGATCGGCGTGGAGCTTTCTGCGGCAGTGGTGGATTCGATCTATACTTTATCTAGTGCACACTGTTTCTTTTGAGATGGAAAGATATACTACTTCCGTTGAGTTGACACATTTCTGGGGTAAGCCCGCCATGTTGGGCCCGGCCGTGCCTGAATCCTTGAATCTTTGATCATCCAATCTTGTCAGGGCCCAATGACGTCGATCGTTCAAAAGCTTCGAGTGGTGCCGTCACTGTCTCGGCGGCTCGGCAGTCCATTTTTTTTTTTCCCAACAAGGGTTCAGTCTCCACTTATTCAGCTGCCCTTGCATTTTCCATCTTCAAACAACCACGTCGCTTGCCATGATTTGACGAACTTGAACCTCGTCCGACGACACCGCCAACTCATCCATAATCGATGCAGCCATCCGCACTTTTCGGATTCTGTGTGACAATGTAGTTTAACTGGCAGCTTTCGCTTCCAAACACCCCAATCCAACCAGGTACATGTACATGCGCAGCACATATTTACTCGACCAATTTCAAGGGTCCCGAGTATCGACCTCTTTCTCGGCCATGGGCTTCTCTCTCATGTGTGCTTTGCCTTTTCAACATTTCCCACTGGCCAAGCAATAATGGGGGCTCTCTCTGAATATCTTCAATTTACGAAATTCTCGGTCGGCTTTAGTGTTCGGCTTTGTCATTCGGCCTTTAGGTCCGGACAACTTTTGGAAATACAAATCTTAGAGCCTCATTTCAATTGCCGGGAGAGCCTCGACTGCGTCTTTCGGTTTCCTATTCGGTCCGTCTGGTGTCACCGCATTTCCGGACGGGAAAGGATATGTCTTACTCTGACTGAGGTCCGGGCGTACCCTGGGGAACTACATCGAGAAAATCGGCCAAGTCCTCGCGTTTATGGCCTTGCCTTGGGAGCGCCATTGACACATGGTGCCGCTTTTCCATACCGAAGGCCGACGACTTGCCAAATCATGTCGTCTAGTCTTCGCGCGGCGACCTGCAAGCCGTCGCCAAAGCAGAACGCCTCCTATGGCGAACTAATGTTCCGGGCAACGACGTGTTCCAGACAAGGTGTACAGATGACTTGCCAAGTTGAGGCTCTTCGGGACGGAGCGATGTAGAGATAAGTATTTAGGTGCTGACGACCCGTCCAAGGTCCCTGCACTTCTCACGTATGCCGGACTCGACGTTTGCGTGGGAACCACGATTTCTCTGGAGGGACCGAAACTCCTCGAGACTCTGGGAATTGTTTGTGTCAAATTGTCAACACTTACACGCATGCGACCCCGAATCACACATCCAACACTCAAGGTCCCAACTGGGCTCTTTCAACTTTCGCGACAAAGGTTCCTCCCAACGTCCCACTTTGGAGCCGAGACTCCTCCGTGTTGATATGGATATCTTCGTGTTGCTTTTCGTTTGGCTGAAGCCAATCAGTCTGGCTGTCTCGGTAACAAAAGCCCCTGGACAAGGACACAGTTCAGTTGGGAACTGTCGTCAATTTACGACGAGTCCGCTTCCGTCTTGTCCTTCTCATTCGCCTTTGAGAATTCCAGATCACAGGCCAATTTCCACCCTCCCAAACGAGTGAAAGTCCATGGCCAGGTCCCATGACTGACCCTTCCTGCGCTCTTGCAGATGCCGATGGGGGCTCTGGTAACACAAGCAACGGTTTGTGGGTCGGGGCGTCTTCTCCATAACAAGTCTTTAATCCAATCAGCTTCGACCGGATCTCCAACGGTCGTGCAGATTAGAGACATTGGATCGCTTATTCATCCTTCTATCGTTTGGGTAAGTCCCCTTCCGCGACTCCATCAAACCCTACGCAGAAGATACTAAAAAGCACCAAGCAAGACCTAGGAACCTCGCCCTTCACTCAGCCATGGCCTGCTCCAAGCTCAACCGGCTTGCCATGCCGAAAGGCCCCCCGTGGTCATTGAACTCAGATCCATATCCGTTGAGCTAGGCAAAGACAAGAGAGAGGAGACAAAACGCCAGAGACGTGGGGGCGCGCGTCCTCTCTCCTGGTATTGTCCACTTCAAGGAAGAAGGAGGCTTGAGCTGTTGCCTAGGAAAAACAAGGCAAGAACTGAAGCCCCCGCCCCTTGTATCAGAAATGTCTTGTGGAATTCGCCCACGGCTTGAAGATGGACTATTACATTCGCAAAGAGGCACGTCCCACAGCCTCCATGGCTGGCATGGAGGTCATGGGGCGTCACGGTCAGAGCTATTCTGTTGTCGATGGGACCTTTGCCCACTCAGCAGAGCAAACAGTCTGTTCGGCTCTGGTTCTACCATGATTTGGCTCCTCGGCCGACGCTTCGGGCTTTCCGCAAAAGGCACTCTGGGTTGCCTTACGCTATCGAGAGACTCTGATTGCACCTTTTCCGCATTTGGAGATTTGCACGTTTCGAAGTTTCCATCAGAGCCCTCCAATGACGGCTCCAACTCCTATTGGAACCAGACCTCCATGGTGGCGCTGCCCACGAAAAGGAAAATGGTGTTTTCAAGGGGTGCCTTCGGTTACCTTCACTGGCTGAGTTCGGTACACCTTTACACAGATGCGGTCTCCCATGGCTCATTTCCATGTCAAAGCCTCGATGGAAGTTGCCCTATCTCCATTCCATTCCATATCACAGTGTTGTGTCATGAGGTTAAAAGGGCCGTCGCCTGCCACTCTTTCGAGAAGAGAACACTACCACTATCGACATCGCCTACAGCATTACGACAACACCCACGCTCAACCCCTTAAACTTCGCGTCAAGGCTCTTGATCATGTCTTCTCAGCGTTCGCACGCTTCAAGCTCCTCAAGCCGCCGCAGGGTTCGTTGTCAAGAATCACTGGCTTTGATCTATACTAATATTTGGACAGGAGTCACGCGGAAATCAGCACCGGGGACATCACCATGGGTCTGGACACAGGACCGCTGGCAACACCAAAGTAGTCTTCTGGTATTGCCACAGATGTGGTCAGGACAATGTTTGGAATCACACAACCCAATGCATCAACCACGAATGCCAGCATCACTACTGCGATCTATGCGCTCTCGAGGAACACGAAGTTCGCAGCGAGACCTCATACAGTCGAGATCAGCAATATCAGCCACATCAGCAGTACCAGTACGGACAGTAGATGGTATCTCCGTCCCAAAATCCAGAAATTTTGGCCATCTCTGGCTCACGGCCTCCGCCTTCTGCCACCTTATCTCGACGTTTTGTTGGATTACGAGTTTTCGAATCTGGGGTGACCCAATTTTACAATATGTTTAGCTGTTTGGAGATGTTTTTGTTTCTTATGTTTTTAATCCGTGTGTCTTGCTTTTGCTTTCGGGATGGACCTGACACTATTTGCAAAGCGGGCTTGCTGAATTTCTCTTGGTTCTTGTCTTTGTCATTCATTTTACTTTCCATTTTTGCTTCACGTTAGTATTGTATTTTCCATTCTCTCCCCTATCCACACCACTTGTGTGAGACAGTGTATTAGTTAGCTAGCCGTGCGGGTCACAATATTATTCTCTTCCTCTGAATCTGGATTTTTGTTTTCTTGTTTTTTTTTTTTGGCATGTTGAGCTCGTACAGTACAAGATTGCCATTTCTGTCAGAAATTACATTTCATGGGATTTGTCCTCTTTTCTTGCCAGGACTGATGGATCACACACTTGTGGGGATTTCCAATTCCTCACCGCTTCCTCTCACAATAGCCTGTAGGAGATCAATGCCACAAGGCGTATCTTGATGAGGCTGTTGGGATGAAGGAAATTGCAGGAGTCATCATTTTTTGTGGCGGAGTTTGCTGGAACATCGTTTCTCACACAAACCTGAGATCGGCACACTCCGGGGAGGCAAAAACAGGGTTAAAAGGGGGACAGACGGAGGGAAGGTGAAAGGCGAGGCTCATTCGTCGAAGAGGGGCGCGGACTACTTGATCGGGACGAGTTGTCACCACGCTCCGGTCACCGACATTTCGACTTGGACAAACCGGAGTGAGAGTTGGAAGGCCACAACTTCGGCGGCCACCCCTCGAGATGGCAACCCTTATATGTCCGGCCCGAGGTCCACAAATATCAGGCATCGCGGCTACGGCACGCACTCGGTTCCGTTGCCAAAGGTCAGGCTTCTGGCGAGGCCGAGTACCTCTGCAGAAAGGGACAAGATGCAGCATGCAAGACACGGGAGATGATGGTGGGTAGTCTGGAGACGCCACCAAGCGGTACCTTCCTACGAACCAGTGATCGCCGAATCCAAGATGGCAACGTTGGATCGGGAATTTTGAGCTTCTTTTGGGTGTCTAGACCGCCATTCGATAAGGCTCTGGAGTCTGCATGATCAACGAGGCTCTTCAACATTGCGCATGCCACCCTCCATCTTGAAAGGACACCGACCATCTACAGTGCCGTGAGCGGGTTTCGGATATGGGCCGGAAGGCGCAACTAGCGCTGATGCCATAGCGCAAGGCCGTGGAGGAGCAAAATGAAGATCACAAAGTTGGTGGCCCATTGTCGGCCTAGTGTCTCTACCCCGCATCACATCACATCGAGGAAGGACATGACGACTTGTAGTCAAATGCGGCTCCTCGGGCATTGACCAGTGGTTTCGGCAACAGTGTGGCGAAGACACCCGGGCCAGTTTGTCGAGTTCAACGGGCGCCTGTCACTTCAGCGGAACGTAACACTCTGTGTGATGGAGTCCCGACAACGATATATTGGACATTGGATCTCGGACAGGTTGGCCGCGGCCCGCTCGCCATCTTGTCAGACAGTGAGCAAGAAGCTTCTTCTTCTTCTTCTGGTGTCTGCAGATCGGCGTCCTGCATTATGGCATGGATGCATCTCCACAGACCGGTCAAAAGAATTTTTCACAAGGCGCCAAATTATGTATGGGATGAAGACAGATGGGCCGCGGCCGTCTGAATACCCCCAAAGCTGAATATGCAAGCAAGTGGATCGATCGATGGGGGGCACGTTATCTGTCTAACGGCTTCCCCAAGAAATCTCGCAGCAAATTCCCCACATCTTTGTTAGTCTCTTATGCAGTAACCAAGGGCTGAGAGCAGCCTGACGATTGCCGGAACCAACAGACAACGACCCAAGAGGCAACGTTCCCATAATAACTCTTCAGAATATACCGAAAAGAGGATTACACAAAAATAACGGCCCTGACCGCCCCTCCCTCCCCCAGATAAACACCATCTTGGGTTCCGAGATCGCCCAAAGCAGCCCCGAGAAGCAACACACCATGAGCGTCCCTACCAATAACACCACTCCCTTGCCCGCGCCCCCCTTTGTCCACGCGCCGGGTATAGCCAATCTACGAGACGCCGGCGGGCATGCTGTTGCCCGCCTGCCGGGCAGAGTCATTCGGCGTGGCATACTCTTCAGAGGCGCTGATCCCACAAACCTTGATATCGAGGGAGTGGCCGTGCTTCAAGGTCTCGGGGTAACCCACATCTACGACCTTCGCTCGCAGGTGGAGCTCTCAAAGGGCAAAGAGCAACCCAGGGAGTGGCCGGGCGCCAAGAGAGTGCCGGTTCCCGTCTTCCTCGAGAAGGATTACAGCCCTGAGGCATTAGCCCTCCGGTTCAGCAACTACAGCAGCGGGCTAGAGGTCAGTTTGCTCAAGATTCCATTGACGTCAGTCATCACGGTGGGCGTTTTCTCAGCTTGCCTCAAGTGGAGCACGGCAGGCACGGGAAGAGGCATCTTGCTGTAGGTGTGGCGGCTGATGCGAGACCGTTTACTCTCCAACCTGGGGCGCTGGAACAAATCTTTGCCGTTTGCCCGCGTTATGCGTAACACGAGCAGAGCTTTGGGAGTCGTCCTCTCGGACGTTGTGCTCTCTGCGCCTCAACGCCTTTCTTTTACACACTTACACCGCATCTACGCCTTCGATTCCACACTTTGGCTTTTCTCTCAACGTTCCAGCAGGAGGCCCGACAAAACAACCTTGGGACTGTGAAGACTAATCAGTGCTTTCGGACAGGGATTCGTTCAAGCCTATCGCAGTATCCTCGAGGCTGCCTCTGAGGTTGATCATCCGTTCATGCCGTTCCAGACCATCTTGAATCACCTCGCCTCCTCAGCTGGCCCTCCTTCACCAATTTTGGTTCACTGCAGCGCCGGTAAAGATAGTATGTCACACGCGGCTTTTCAACACTATGAACCGGGGGAACGTCGGTGTATGGGGCACACCGGCATAGCCCCTAGGATTTGTTTCTTTCACGTGGCCCTGATATGTTGACTGGTTGAAAACAGCCTCATACCCGGCACTCAATGATTGTCGTTGGCTTTGACGTCTCGGATAGTTGCCGAAGCGAAGCCACGACCTTCTCAGCCGGCCCCAGGCGAGATGGTGTTTACACTGCTTCGGCTGTCTAGGTATTTGTGCCTATCGCTTCCTCAACCACCACACCACCTTCGGATTCGTCAGGAGCCGGACGGAGAGAAGAGAACGCCTACCCCTTTCGTCAAGAAGGTGTCAACAAAAGTTCGCGCCTCGTCGGCCTCAAGCGAGAAACATGCAGATTCGTACCCCGCGACCCATGCAAGACACCAGCCCCAATCATCTCTCATCCATCACACATCAAGCGAGATCGTCTATCACATGTCTTTTTTTCTTCTTCTCTTCTCCTCTGCCCACCAGTCTCAACATTTCTGTTCAAACTCAGCCGAGATCAGGCTTCAAATGTTGCCGTTTCTGCCTCTCGTGTCGAGCACGCTTCGGAGATGACCGTTTCCAGATTCACAAGATCATGCTAACCTTTGGCGAACCAGGAACCGGAGTCATCATCGCCCTCATCTTGTCGCTCTGCGGCGTGGAGGATGACCTAGTCGCCCACGATTACAGCCTCACCGAGCTGGGGCTCGCCCACCGCAAGGAGGCCATCGTGCAGCACCTGCTCGGGCAGCCAGGTATTAACGGTGACAGGGTGAAGGCGGAAGCAATGGTTTCTGCGAGGTGAGTTTTTTTTTTTTTTTTTTTTTTTTTTTTTTTTTCCCTTCAGGATGTCTCCTACCTTTATCTAATATACATAACATAACATGACATACACTTTTGATGACAGTCCTCCTTTTCCTCATCATACCATATCCATAAAAAGAAAAAAAAAAAAAAAAAGAGAAAAGAAAAGAAAAGAAATATACTTACCATAACCCCCCCCCCAAAAAATAGGAAAGAATACATGCTCGGAACCCTGACTCACATTCGACAAACCTACGGTTCCGTAGAATCTTATATCGCCAATCATCTCAAGGTTTCCCCCGAGGTCGTCGCTCAGATCAGAGATAACCTCGTTGTTGTTGATGATGATGATGATGATGATGTTAATGAGGGATCGACCGTGGATAATAACCGGCCTGGTCCTGGTGGTGGTGGTGGAAATGTCTCGAGCAAGCTGGCTTAGCACACACAGCTTTTAACTTGGCTTGGCTCATCCTTTGAGAGCACGGGGACAGTCTATCTAGCTTGGTTGGTAGAAATATAGAATATGTAGAGTTTTTTTCAAAAGATTCACGAAGCAACTTGTGGTGAGAAGAAAGAAAGATATTGGGACAGACGAGGTAGAATCACATCCATCACTCAGAGTCTTCTTTTAAAACTTCTTTCCTGTTCTTTGAAATACACAGCATGGGCTTGAATTATAACCCATGTCCGCATTTTCCCGCAGCATATTCGGCTCGCGGGATTCTGGGGATTCTCTTTTCCCAAACTTTCTTTTCTGGTTCTCAAGATCGTACACCAGGGTCTTGGGGGTTTGTAAAACAAGACTAACCCCCTCTCTCTCCCTTTCAAAAATACATCGGCTCGCTCCTGTCTCTCATATACATAAAATGCCATTGGGAAATACCAAAAAAAAAGAAAAAGAAAATTACAAATGATTTCCACCAAACTGATCTTACTCAACGCTGGTGGGAATCTTGACCGCTCCTCTCCGGCGATCATCATGCGGCACACCATACCTCCAGCCGACACCCGACCTCGCGCGGCCGTCTCGTCCAACAGAATCGACATTAATCTTTTCGAATCGGAACTCGATATTCCTCGAAGAGTTGACGCGAATCTTGTTCTGCTCCTCCTGGAGGGCCTTGATCTCCAGGCGACGAGCAAACTCGGCCTCGTGCTTGGCCGTCGACGCGATGAAGTTCTTCTCAGCAATCCGGGGGGGAACGCCCTTGGCGATCTGCTGCTCCATCTTGACGAGCTCGGGAATGCGCATCTTGCTGTCGGGCGGGAGGATGTGGTCGCCAAACGCCTTGGCGGCGTCGGCGCGGGTGAACTCGCGCGACTCGGAGACGGGAACGAAGAGCTGCTGCATCGTGTAGCTGTGGACGTGGATATCGTTGATGGGCTCGAAAGGCTGTTCCCCGTACGTGAGGTTGACGCGGGGAAGCATCTTCGCGACTGCTGCTGCGTAAGGGATGGCCATTGGCTTGTTCTATATTTCCAGGAGCAGTCAGCGTCTGGTAACAAACGATGAACAGTAAAAATAAAAGTTGTTCCAAAAAAAAAGAAAAAGCTTCAGTATCAGTAATAACAAAGCATTCTAACCATGGGATAATGTCTTCAAGACTAATCGAATTTTTTTTGTAGATCATCATGTAAAAAGAAGCAGGATTGAGTAGAAAAAAAAAAGAAAAAGGGAAGAAAAGTACTAACCGCGGCCTCCATCCTCTTCTCAATCTCCTTCATCCTCAAAACAGCCGCAATTCTCCGAATGTCGACGGCAAACTGAGCGGACAAAGCCTTGAGCGGCATCTTTTTGACCGTCGCGTACTCCCAAATCGTCTCGCGCGCGGCATCCGACAGCACAGGCTCGCTCACATAGTCCGGGTTGGAAGGGAACGGTTTGTACGCCGAGTCCTCGCTGTCGCCGCGCCTACTGAGATAATTGGGCGCGTTAAGCTCCTCGTGGTTCCGAAATCTTTTCCCCTCGAGCTTAAGCCATTGTCTAAACTTGCGTTGAGGTTTGGTGGCCTCACGCGGGGTGGATGTGGAGAAGAGAGCGCATTGTTTCTGCGTTGAAGCTGCGATGGCCGGCCGCCGCAGCGGTATTGAGGAACTGGGTAGTAATGAGGAAGGGAGTTGGCAGCAGGAGCTGCCTATCCGAGGTGGCATGGTGAGAGAAAAAGAGAGAGAGAGAGGGTTTTGTAGTGTGTGGAGGAGGGAGTTTGTTGAGCTGGAGATTCGGGAGTTGCATTTTTTTCGGCAACACACGGCGCCCGGGGGAAGCTAGGGCCCCCCCCCCCTCCCCCACCTCAAAGGTGGGACCTCAACATCCGGCCAATCATATATCCCTGGCTCGGGGCAGCTCATTGAACATCCCCTCAACACCATCACCGGAGCTCATGATGATTATTGTATTACGTCGCAAAATATTATTTTTCCAAGTTCCCCCTTCGTATATCTCGGGAACCGCATGCTAGGTACTTTCGAACAAAAGAAATGGTATCAAGTATCATGAGGTGACATGGTTCGGTCCATCCTTGGTCACAAGAAGACAACAATAATAATTCAACAGACCAAACGCTCCGAACCGCCAAACGAAGCAAGCAAACGAGAAGCATGTTCCGTGTACTCCATGCTTCATGGTACGAGTAAAACAAGGCGCGTTCGAAACTCGGAGGAAATGGTGGCACAACTCAATGCACCTTGGTAGTCATGGCCGAAGAGGTTGAGGCTGTCGATCCGTTGGCAATCGCTGCTCGCTCCTTTTTCGCTTTGGACTTTTTGGCCGTATCGTCATCGGTGTACGTTTTCCACTTTCGCCAGCCGTCAAAGTCGATCAATGCTTGCATGCAGCCCCATTCCATCACCTTTCTCTCGAGCCACACGTATGTAACAGGCTATTAAAAGGCGTCCATGTTAGTGTCCGCAACTCCCACCATGCATAGCCCGACGGTCAGGATCCCTTACCTTGGTCAGAAAATCGTTGCATCCGGCCGCCAATGCCTCGTGTCTATCGCTCTGGAGGGAGCTTGCCGTCAGGGCCACGATAATGACAGGACTCTTGAACCTCTCTCGGTTCGCCAGGATATCATCCTCGGTTTCCTCTCTGTCATCTATCTCCGACTTTCCTTTACCTGCTGCCGAAAAGGCACCAATCGAGTTGATTCTCTCGAGCCGACGAATTTCCCTGGTTGCGTCCAGACCATTCATGATTGGCAGCTGAATGTCCATGAGCACCAAGTGGAAACCGCCATTTCGCCATTTGGTGACAGCTTCCCGACCATTCATAGCAGTCGCCCAGCGCACCTTGAGCCGTTTGATAAAGGCTTCCAAAAGCCGAAGATTGATAATGTTGTCTTCGACAATGAGAACATTAATGGGAGGAACACCACCGCTCAACATTCCCGCCGGTAGGGCGGGGCCATCCGTCTTTTTCTTCTTGGATTTGGCCATAGCTGAAAGTCGAGGGGACGCTGTCCGTGCAGGAGGTGTGCTGACTCTTGCGGAAGCCGCGGGAGCCGCGGGAGCCACTTCAGAACCCGGTGTCGTTGGCAAAGGCGGCATAGACGCAGCTGGTCCCACACCCACAGTGCTGGCTGGCGCAGAAGGGGGTCCCGGAATCAATTGGCCGCCGTTGGGTTGGTCTGATACGCCTGCATGAGTTTTTGGGCCTAGGTCTAGGGTCTCTGATGATGACTGCGTACCTTGGGCTGAGGCTGGCACTGCAGCAGGGGCTCCGACAGGGGCAACCGTTGGAATTGAAGCTGCAGATGCGGCGGTTGCGGCAGGAGCGAGAGCAATGGTTGTGGTATGGCCTCCGGCGCCAATTACATTAAGTATAGTGGGTGACGATGTGTGTTGTCTCCCCAGTCGGGGCCTTTCGGGCCTGTCCCGGTAATTCTTGCCTCTCGTCCCGCCTGGCGAGGGAATCTGGGGTATCTGTCCCGTACTCAAGACCGAGATGGAATGTGGAGCTTGTGTTGTGCCGTTGGCATTGGGTCCAGCTACAGTAACCGGCACGTTAGCAACAGCTCCGGGCCCGAAGTAATCCGTTCCCGTCTCTGTTGGGCGGACATCCTCCCCCCATACTACCGAAGTCAGGTGCTGAGCGTGCGGCGGTCCGCTCCTGGGAGATGATCGGGGGCTGAGGCGCCGCTGAGGAACATCGATGAGGAGCGCCTCTTCGACAGTCTGTCCTCCAGGAAAGTAAGCATCGAGAGTGCGAGCCATGGGTTCCTCCGGTCCAAGTATCCGGTCTTGTCTCTGTTGCTCCCTGGGAATGATCTTGAGGACCAAGTCAGGCGCGTCAAACTGGCGGCCGAGTGAATTGGAGTATTTGCGCAATATCATGTCGCGGACATCATCAACTAAATCCTCCTCGTTGATGGTGACGAGGGTGGGCGATCCGCCCAGCCTCTTGACCCATATCTTGCGGGTAACCATGGTCGCGTGGATTGGCAAAAGGCTCTCGACAGCAGCAGGGTCGAGCTCGTCAGCTTGAGCAGCGTTTAAAAGCGTTCGAATCAATGTGGTCTGTCGACTGGGCAACAAACTCTGTCGTCGAAGGGGCGCTGTCGGACGGGCAGTTGAGTTGGAGATGGAATTCGAGGAGCGCAATTGAGGGCCGTCGAGGTTGTTCACGGGGGTATCTTGAAGACGAATTCGGCGCAGGGCGGTGTCGTTGTTGTCGGTGTCGCGGTCTTGTTTGCCATCGGCAGCGGCGATCTCATTGATGCTCTGGAGGGCTGAATGTCTGCTTGCTGTTGAGAAGCGGCGATCGATTCCGTTCAGGTCGTGGGCGCCGTCGCTGCTAGGGGCCATTGGCTTGTGTGGTTGTGGTTGCGGTGGTTCGTTGTTGCTTTGCGAGCTTGAATCCAGGGTGGTGGTGGCGTTGGCAGGGTCCTCTGAATTTATAAGGCCGTTGCTTCCTCGAGGATCGCCGGGATGGCTGGTTTCGAACCGGCAGTTTTTTTCTGCATCACTGACTGTGACGTCGGTGGTTGTTCCCGTGTCGCGGTCCTCTGCTTGGTGATTTGCTGTGTGTCCCAGCGCACGAGTCGGGTCTAGCTCCCGCCCGCCGCTGTCAGTTGCTGCTGAAGAGCAGGCGGGAGCTCCCCCCTCTGTGGTGGCTTTTTCGGCACCTGGAGCAACCACTCCGTTTGCAAGGCATTCCGGCTCCCCATCGTGGCCGCCGTCACTCTTGGAACTGCTTACGCTCTTGGTGCTCCGATTGCTCTTTGCTGATGACAGCGAGAGGATACCGCCCGATTGGCGCCGCGGAAACTTGGCTCGCAACTTGGATTTGAGGTCCCCCATCAGCCACCTCGCCGCGTTCCAAGGCCGCTCGTCAGTCCAAGACACTCTTGTGCCCCTTGTGCCCCGCCGACTGCCTGTGGATGCTTCCAGGTTTTTTGCTGACCCTGGGCAGGGCAGACCAAGGCAGGGGAACGATGTCGAGACTTGTTGTTTTTGTTTTTACGATTATGTGTTTTTTTCTCTAGAAGATTGTCCTGGTCGGGGCAGAGCGGTGCGTGTATGCGTGTGGTTGTCTTGTGAAAGCGCCGGCTCTGTTTGCCATGTATGTACGAAATTAAACAGGCCATGGGCCCGAGGTGCACTCTGCATCAACATCGGGAATAGGAAGGGGATCGCTGGCCAGAACTTTTTGGGAGCTTCCATTCAGCGCCATCCAACGGCTCGATAAGACAAGCCTTGGCAAGGACCGATCCCCTTGGAATTTGAGATCCCGTGCAGAGAACAACCAACACACCTTGTCCAATGGGGACATGCTCGGTTCAGCAAATTCGTGCAACTCCTGCAACCTCTGTGCGACCAGGAGCTTTTCGCTGTTTATTACACTTCTTTCCATTTGGCCGTTTGCAAAGCTCAACACCTTCTCCCTTTGACCTAGGCCATGTGAGTATCCGACGGCCTTGGAAGCATGTTCCCTCATGTGCTACAGATAAATTATCTTGTAAACGAAAGTACGTGAATATGCACGCACAAGCACATGTGCCAACACATGTAAAATATGCATAAGAGGGATGCTCACTCCAACGACAACGATTCATCATTGAACGTTACTTAGGACCTAGCTGCAGCTTTAATAAGGAGCGAACGAGAGCCGAAGGATGAGAATTGACTTTATAGGTTTATTTTCAGAATTGTATTCCGTCATCTTCAGATTCAATCACAGACCCGAATGTCTGTGCACTTGCATTTCTTCTTCAGTAGTGTTTGTCTTGGGCCCCAATTCCCCCACCACCAGAACTCACCCCACCAAAAATAAATGTCCCGTTGTTCCAAAGATGCAGAAGTCAAACTCAAAACATGGCTTTTGGGGGATTTTCGATTAATCATCTCCACGATATTCATTCCAAGATCTCCATTCTAGCATCCCTTGGCATGGGCCTCTTCAAGCTCAAGGGTCCCGGGGTTTTGGGACCGGTCCTGGAAGGGCTGATCCCCGACACCTCTTGGTGTGTGTGTGTGTGTGTGTGTGTGTGTGTGTGTGATATGCTTGCTTTTTTCTTGCCGATTTTTTTCATCCCCAATAGGAATACCTACCTACGCAGCAGACAACACGGAAGAGAACCAATCCACTTTCCAGCTTCCCCCTCCTCGTCGCGCTCGCACTCCGCGTTTGACGCGTCCATTCGATTAACCCCCCGTGGCTAGCTGCCTGCCTCGTCTAAGCTTCCCTCCCTCCCTCCCTCCTGCCTCCCTTCTTCAGCCTTGACCTTGGGCTGCCACTTTGGCTTTGACTCTTTCTATCGACGATCCGCACTCCTTTTTGGCGTGGTGCTCTGCCTTTGCCCGTTGCCGCTGCAACTATCCTCGTTTGCTAAAATGGAGCAAACGACGCATCCAAGGCCTACCTCGCCATCAATGCCATCGTCTACATCAACCAACGATACCCCGAGCAAGTCCCTCTTCAACTTCGAGTTCGACGCCAACACATTTGCCTTCAAACCCCAGACACCAGCAACATCCAAAGCCTCACCATCCCAGCAGCCCGTCTTGCATAACAAGTCCTCGAGTCCTCCCTCCATCTTTGGAAAGAGCGGCAGTTCCAGTCTTTTTGGATCGAGTGCCGTTGCCGATTGTTTTGCCTCTCTGGTTCAGCAAACATCGACCAAAACCTCTTCTGCCAGCACTCCTCTAGGGTCAGGGCTTTTCAGTTTTGCACCCCAGGCCTCGACCAAGTCTATCTTCAAAAACAGCCCGACACCCAGCTCAGCAACACCTGTTAAATTCGATTTTGGAAAGGTCTTGAGCGACAGCACCAAGTCGCCATCGGTTAACCGACTCGCAAAAGACATGGCGAGTTTGAGCCTGCCGACTTTTTCCACGCCAATCCCTGGCAGTCCGGTCCAGAAACAGACCAATGCCCTCACCGTACAGACAGCGGTCGAGTCTGGAAGCAGCGACCAGGGAGGGAGCGAGACAGAGGTCGACAGCGATGGCAGCACCAGCAGCGTCTCAGATCCTAGCACCGATGAGGAGTCTGCTCTCTCCGCCCATTTGGGTCTTCTTGACCACCAGCCCGAGCTCGACGATTTGAACGAGATAAGGACGACGCCCATCTTCACCGAGGCCGTCAGACGGCATGCCTTGTCGCTGGCAGGAGGTCGCACTGCAGAGAAGCCTTTCAGCCAATACGGCCTCCTGGCGGGCGATATCAGTCCTAACCGCGAGAATCCCTCGGCGGATCCGCGCATTTTCTGGAACATCGCAGCTCCGTCGTCATTCTTTATCTGTGGCAGCCAGGGTTCCGGCAAGAGCCACACCCTCTCCTGTCTGCTCGAGAACGCACTTGCGCCTTCCAAGGCGAATGTGCTTCCTCGACCCCTGACCGGGATTGTCTTCCACTACGACACCTTCATCTCGGATTCCGGCGGCTCGCCTTGCGAAGTGGCTTGGCTGTCTTCCAGCAAGGACATCAATGTTCGTGTGCTCTGCCCGCCAACAAACTTCAAGACGATGCAGAGGATCTACAAGCGGTTTCCTCGCATCAAGGTCGAGGAGCTTCGACTCAACGAGTCTGATCTCAACACCAAGCGAATGTTGGACCTGATGGCGGTTTCCTCGGGCGGTAACCTACCCCTTTATCTCCACGTGGCACAGCGCATTCTCCGCGATTTGCGCATCACGCAGCAGCACACCAATTCGGGCTTCAGCTACACGGCTTTCAAGAAGCAGCTTGCCCTGGAGGGCCTCACAGACATGCAGCTCGCTCCTCTCAAGCAACGTCTCGACACGCTTGAGTCCTTCATGGTCGAGTCCCAGGCCAAAGAGTACGACATGTTCAACGCGCGCAAGAAGACAGCGAGGAATGTTGCGGCGCCCAAGGGCACCGATTGGACGCCGCGCAACGGCACTCTGACCATTGTTGACCTGTCGTGTCCTTGCGTCTCGGCCGAGACTGCGTGCTCCCTTTTCAATATCTGTCTGTCACTGTTCTTGGAGCAGGAGAGCACCAAGGTCGGGAGAGTGATCGCGCTGGACGAGGCGCACAAGTACATGACGGACTCTCAGGAGTGCACGACGCTCACCGAGTCGCTTTTGTCTACCATCAGGCTGCAGAGACATCTGGGTGCGAGAATTCTGATTTCGACCCAGGAGCCGACCATCAGTCCAAAGTTGCTGGATTTGTGCAGCGTTACAATTGTTCACCGGTTCACTTCTCCTGACTGGTTGAATTCCTTGAGGAGACATCTGGCTGGTGTTAGCTCGGGAGGGAGGTTGTTGGAGAAGGCGAAGAGGTTGGCCGAGGCTGCTGATGAGGAGGAAGGTGGTAGTGGTGGTCGCGTTGAGGGGGCAAATACTTTGGCTCTGGGTCATGAAGACCCGGCGTTGGAGCTGTTTTCGAGGATTGTGGATTTGAGGGTCGGCGAGGCTTTGATGTTTGCGCCGAGTGCTATCGTAGCTCTCAAGAAGAGGAAGGAAGGGGGTGAGGAGAATAATAATAATAATAATAATAATAATAATAATAATAATAATAATAATAACAGGCCGGGGCTTGGGGAGGTCAAGCGGCTGGCTCATGGTGTTTTGAAGGTTCGGATTAGAAACCGGACGACTATGGATGGTGGGCGTAGCATTATGGCTGCTTGAACATGGTTTGTGGGCGTTCTGGGGTAAGGGGGAGAAGTTGTAGGGAATAGATTCGGAAGAATGGAATTTAAATGTACGGCGACTAATGGTTTGTGGGAATAGGAAACTCTCGTAGCATGGAAAATAGCAGGAGTTTAGATGTTTTTTTTTTTCCTTAGGTTTCTCATTGGATGGAACTAGAGGGCGAGAGTCTGGTAAAAATTAACATGAAGACGAACAGTTATTGTTTTGTTTGTCAAACTGTTCCAAGCAGTAATTACAGAGTTCATCTCTCATGTGAGGTTAATGAATCATGGTTGGTGGGCTGACAAAGCGACGCAACGAAGGTTGGATGCCCCCACAGCGACCGTTTTCCCCTATCCTTTTCAGTGGTCGTCATCGGCGACAGCATCACCGACGGTCGCGACTCAACAATTTATTTCATCAACGCCAATCAATCTAATCAAATCAGTCTTACTTGTTCTAAGAGCGGGCATTCGTGCATATCTCAGCGTCAAAAAACTTTTCTCGACACACACACTTCTTTTTTCCTTCCGAGTCCAAATATCTACCAGCCGTCATCCAAAAACAAAAAATAATAATAAAAAATCAAAATCTCAAAAACTCACAATGGCACCTTGTCTCGCCTCATCAACTTCACCACCACCACCACCACCACCAGGACGCCAACAACACTCGTCATCAACGATCTCAGGCGACTTATTCAACCTGACTTTAATAGACGACAAGCCAAGACCTCGGCCTCCCAGATCTTCAGCTCACGCAACGAGGATCAGAGTCCAAAACAGGAGGAGGGAGTACCTGGAACGACACGCCGAGTATTTCGCGGGGGAGGAGCACGAATTGGCTGGTATGTTCTCTCCCCGTTCCCTCCAATAATTACCACATATCATCACACAAAATAAAAATTTTACAATTGCCCATTCTTTTATATATATATATATACATCTTCTATCCATATATTTCAAAAACTCTTATGACTAAATGATATAAAAAAAAATTGTAACAGACCCTTTACTGTACGACTTTCTGGTCAGGAGGTTTTGGACCCCGGCGGAGAGGGAAGCGGACGGGAAGAGAAAAGGGTACGCTCGCGTCTTGGAGGGGAGCTTGCTGAGGGGCGAGGAGAGGCTTTCTAGGTTGAAAGAACGGAGCGAGACAGAGACTGAGGTATCGTCATGGTCACATCGGTATGTTGTTTAAAACTCTCTCTCTCTCTCATTTTTTTTCTTTTTTCTTTTTGGTTGGCTTGATTTGTTTTTAGTTTGACCAAGTACTTTTACTAACTTGTCAGCAACGGGAACAACGGGGATCGAATGCAAGTAGATCAAGATGATCAAGACACCGATGACAAGGTACAAGGACTGGGGCTTGAAATAGCTATCGACGGAGAAGAAGCATCACATCGTCATCATCATAACGCTGAACTTGTCTCTCCGCCGCCTAGAAGTAAGACGGAGGGCCAAGATCGGTGGAAGGAGTTCCTGAGGGATAGGTTCATCAAGGGGATGGATGATGATTTTGATTATGTGGGGTTGGTGGATGGGAGGGAGGAGTATGATGCTGTCGAGGAGAGGGAGAGGGAGGATGAGTGGTTTGAGGGGGAGAGCCCCGGGTGGGCTAGTGATGGGGATGGGGAGGAGGGAGATCGTGTGATTGTGGAGAGGGAGTTGAAGGGGGAGACTGGGGTGCAGGATTTTTGAGGGGGAGAGGAAGTGTTTGACGGCTTGATGAGAAGCTGGAGATGGCACGGCTCTTCAAGGTTAAAGCTCTCGTGAGGAAAAGAATGCATCTGCTAGTTGGACCGTGTATTTTTTTTTTTTTTAATTTTTTTTTTTTTTTTTTTTAAAAAAAAAAAAAAAAAAAAAAGTACGGTACTTACGAACTGCGCGTTGGGGGCAAAGGGGGGGGGGGTATACGTTGCTCGGTGTAAGAGAGGCATGGAAGTCTCTCCCGTCTCCGTCCCCCACCCCCGCTACTGAGTACGCAATCAGTCTGCAGCTCTCGGGTTCTGGAGTTTATCATCACCCCATCTCCGCCGTCAAATCATGAAGCATTTGCCGGTTGTTCCAGACAATGAGCTGACGACGTCGATGTTGGCCCATGGTTGACCCCGACACCCGCCCCCCAAATAATACTCGGCGTACATGGAGTTTTCTCATTGGAAGAAATCTTCAGCCTGTCCTTCCTCTTCAGTGGCAGTGTGAGTCACAAAAATAACTTCAATGTTCATTCGCAGAAAACAAAAGAGAAACAGTCGAGGATTTGTGATCACAACGCTGCGTGCTGTTTGAGCCGCGGCTCTGACATGAGGGGGAAAAAAGACACAAACGAGTTGATTCGCTGGGAATACACCACTATTCCCATAAGCTGCATCAGGAAACCCCACGAAAACGTGCTTGGCTTGCAACGGAATTATACCCAAAACTGCATTTTGCCTCTTGCCCGCATTTCACACCATCCCCCCTCACAAGGCTCTCGGGGCCTCAGGTTGTTGGTTTTGTTGATGTTGTTGTTGTTCATGCCCAGAAAAAGTTGATCCAAAATTGAAAGGAAACCTACCACAAAAAAGGAAAAAAAGGGAAAAAAGGGAGCAAAAAAGACAAAACCGTTCCCTCAACAGCACCAATAGAAAACGGATCAATTTGACTACTAACATCCAAACCTCCAGGGGGTCTGAGAACGTATTCAGTGCACCCCCCAAACCGTGTTGGAAGAAACGAGATGGGCTGTTAAGTAGCGCCAACTTTGCGTTCCTCCAACCACCCTCTCAGGCCACGCTGTCCTTGTAATACTGTTCCAGTATGTCGAGCGAAGCGGGATGCACCCGGCCTACCTTCATGACCCTGAGGTTATCCTCAACCGTAAAAATCCTTCCGCAGTCCAACCTCGCGATGGGCGAGATGAACTGCTCTTCGTCCTCGATAATCACGGCGACGGGCTCACGCGTGATCTTCTCCTCGGGAAACGGACGGGCGGGCTCTACCGAGGACTTGTGAAGCACCACGTAGTCCATATCCCGGCCGCGAGCCGCCTTGTTGGGGTTGGTGCTGCTCTTGCCCCCATAAGTTCCGATGCTGAAGCAGATGGAGTGATGGAGGCGCCGCCTGACAACGACGAACCACCTATACTTTGCGATGGGCTTTTCTCGAAAATACCCGTCGATCGTATTCTGCCAGTCCGGGGTGGTGGACGGCCTGCCGGGTTCTCTCCAGCCGGGCTCGAACCAGACCGTCTTGAAGATGCGGCCGATGGAAAAGAAGCGCTTGGGCTTCGCAACGACTTGGAATTCTGTATAGACACAAAAAGTTGCTGGATTAGTTTTGCAGCAGCAGCAGCAAAGATGGGGCGATAAATGAGATACTTACTTTCGTCCAAAGGCCCCGCCCAGGGCGGAAGACTTTCGACTGGCGACCTGGTAATGCTCCTGGCGATGGAACCGTTGGATTCCCCCGTTGGGCTTCTTTTGACGCCCTGCATGATTGAGGTTGACTGCCTGGCAAGAAGAGCCTGGGGTGAAGTGTTGTTTTCAGGCGAATCCGTCTTGGTCGGACTGACAACGCGGTCACGCTTCTGATATTCCGTGTAGTAAAATTTCGTACCGTCTGCAAAGAAATTAGTGCTTTGAAAGTGCCAAGGGCAACAAGTGATGCGTAAACGTACTGTCATCCGTTCTCGTGTAGTCCATATCAACAGGATCCCAGAGCCATCGGTAGCCATACTCTTTGCTGGGTGGGACGTGTTCATGACGAGAGGCGGCGTTATTGGTGTCGATTCTTGTCAAGGCCGATGATTCGTTCCCGGCTTCCGAGCACATGCTCTGGTCATCGTCCGTGACATCGTCCCGGGGAGGGCTCAACGGCTCGACAGTCATTGTCAAGATGGCAGTGGTCCAAGAGAGAGAGAGAGAGAGAGAGAGAGAGAGAGATAGAGAGTGCCCTTATTTGGAAAGAGCCTCGGAGGGCTCAGCGGCGGGACATCGGGCAGACCTGGGAGTTATGTACGATAATCTTTATGTGTGAATGGACCTGCTGTGTAGCGAAAAGAAGACGCCCAACCCCCTTGACTGGTCACAATGTGCCGGGACGGGAAAAAACTTTGGCGCCTCAACGGGGCCCGTGGGCTGCAGCAACAATAAAAAGAAAGCGAATGATGCAAGTCCAAGTCGACGAGGCTTTGAAGTTGGAAGAACAAGTGCCGGTGATCAATATGCAGCATGAGATGGAAGGGGCGGACTCTCACAAACTGGGCGTCGAGGAAAAGAAATGGTTGAATGAACCCCGCCCCTCCCTCTTTCGCTCCAAGGCGGCTGTGTTTCTTGAGCTTCGGGGAGGGGGGTGAAAAAAAAGCCTGAGGCACACACACCCTCTTTTGACTTTTGATGGTTGAAGCTCATGATGGTGGGGGTGAGCTCCCAAAAATTGTCTGGCCCGCTCCTTCCAGGGTTATCCAATCTGATCATCAGCGCACGTTGCTACCCAATGTGCCAATCCAGAAATGAGGGGACTGGGGAAAGGATCTCCTCTCCGTCTCAAGGCTGTGTGGCGTTCCACCGAAACGTCTCGACCGAAATTCCATTTTCCTAATCAGGAAAATGGAATTTAGATACATGTTGTCTCAGATCTCAACAATCGTCGTCAAAAATATCAAATTCTTGCTCCCCAAATACTTGTTCGGTTCTCGTCTCCGCAGCCCCTCCCCCAAAGAAGCGACCCGGATCTATGGTCCGGAGGCGTCGACCATTGTTGTTTCCCCCAACCGGAAATCTCTTATTCCGAAAGTTTGACTTCATCCTCAGCGAACCCCTTGACCGCCACTGGGCCTCACTCAGGAACCGCATCCGTGCCGCTCCTATACCTCTTCTTACTCGAGCCTCATCCGGATCACGGCCCGTAATCGGACACCGAAATCTCAAAGCCTCAAACGGACGTGGCCCCATTCGGAAGTCATCCCAAAATCTCAGGCCTCCCACCCCTGAGCTGATCTCACGGCCCGGAAGTGCCCGTCTGCGGCCCGTACAGATGGAGTAAACCCTCTACCGGCATGGCCGCAGTAGCTTCCGCCTTGTGACCGCTTCACCGCTCATTGGAACATTCTCACATATCGGATGGAGCTGAAGAGTATCGGAACCTGAATATCCAATTACATTTATTACCTAGCTATTTGGATGGATTCCTAATACACCACACCAAGCCCGGTTCCTCTCCACCATCCAGCCTCTTTTTTCTTTCTTTCTTTCCTTCCTTCATTCATCTCCATCACAGCATTTAAACGTCCCGGCCGGAAATGTGATAACACAACAAAACAGCCTGAGCCGTGCCATGCGGCAGCCAGTTCAGGACTGTTCACTCATTCACTACCTTGGGTATGCAGGTATGTAAGCGTAAAATATTACACCACCTGCTTCGCCATCAAAACTCAAATTAATACCACACACACTCACAAAAACTTGAACTCATTTCTCATATCATATCATATGACCTTCATAAAAACAAGAAGAAAAAAGACCATTTCAATACCCTACCTTACCCTACCCACCAACTAAATAACCTAAGAAAAAAAAAAAAAAAAAAAAAGGCGACAGCCGTGAGGCCAAATATCTTATGAGCTAGCTCTGAGGGAATATCAAAAAGCACACACATTTCATGCTGATTAGCGCCCACCTACCCTCTTTTTCTCTTTCTCTCTCTCCCCCTCTTTCTCTCCATTCCATGCTTCTACCGTGATACCTAAAGACAACAACAACAAACATAGTACGTAAAGGCAACCGATGAAAGAGAGAAATAAAAGGAAGGGGGAATGGGAATAAAACCCCAATGAATGCTTCGCATGTTTGAGAAAAAGAGATGTAAACCTTTTTTTTCAGAAAAAAAGAGAAAGAAAGACAGCAGTATGCTTCTCAATGCTTCATGCCCATAACAAAAACTCCACACCAAATGCTTTGCTACCCACTTCCCACTTCCCCTTTTCCCTCCCTTTCCATTCAACCATGATATCTTTTACCATAATGCCCACTTCCCTTCCAATAAATAAACCCGGATGCATGATGCCGACTGAACTAACAGTCAGTATCAACAACATTCACGCACCGAGAACTACCGCAACATACCTCCCTGTCAGTCCAGAATAAGCTCTAGCTTAATATTTAGTTGGACAGGGTGAGCTCAATAAGAGGCTTGCGTTTGTTGCGTGTATCCCTCCATCCCCCAAAAGCCATATGCAAATCGTCATCTTGATCAAAAGACGAAGAGCGGATCCTCAGGCAGTTCTGTCCTCAGCCTCAGCTTCGGTGGAATTATCAATAGTCGGAGATTGTGCGTCAGAAGATTCTCCATGGTTGTCCTCGGCCGAATTGGTAGCGTCGGTCATTGGGCCACTAGCATGACCGTCGCGCTCCATCATCGCGGCAAGACGAGCAGCACGCCCTTCCTTCTTCCTGGGAACAGGTGCTATAAAAAGTCAGCAAAGAATTGACCTTCTTCTTGGCCCCGGAAAACATACCTCTGTTGTTCTCCTGAACATAAAACTGTCTCAAAAGCGTGACAGCTTCATCCCTACCCCAACCACCCTCAGCATGATACCCACGCTCGACGTTGCCTCCGTCACCGGGAAGATGCGAAGAGTCAATGGGATCGATCAGACCACTCTCGTTCCTCATCTCCTGGGGAGGAACTTGTCCCTCGGTCAAATCACCCGCAGAACCTGGACGCCGCTCGGGGGCTGGTCTCGCAACGCCCTTGCCGTTCTGGGGCACCGGCGACGGAGGCGCCGAAGCCATAGAGTACGGCGAGTTCATGTGAATGCGGAAAACACCTCCGGTTCCTCCAAACTTGTCGTTGACGGCACCAAAGAAGACTTTCTTAATACCGAACTGGCGAAGCAGCGAGGCACACATGACACACGGTTCGACCGTGACGTAAAGGGTGCATTCGTGAATAACAGAGGGATCAACGCGGGGAGCCGGATGCAGCTTCTGGCCGTAAGGATAGAGATGGCCGTCGCGAGGATCGACGTCACCCCACCAGGTGGTTGCCTCGTCTGCGGGGAGCTGTGCCTGGTTCGTCTTGTCACCAAGAGGCATAACGGCCGTGGGTGGCCCGGCGGATTCGGTGTCTGCCTTGGGAGTGTATGAAAGCAGAGCACAAAGAGCCATCAGCTCGGCATGTCTTGTTCCATTGCGGCTGACGTTGGTGGCATTCATGCCCCTTGCGATGACACGTCCCTGGTAGACCAGGACGCACCCAACGGGGGTTTCGTTGGTTTTCAGGGCGAGCCGGGCCTAAGAGGGAAAAAACACGTTAGCGGGGGATGTTGTTGTTACACACGAGGCTGATTCTTAGCGTGGGACAAGATTGTGGCATAAGTTTGACATCCCTTGGGGACCCGGCCAACAACAAGCAGTGTAACGGAACCAGGGAGGGGTCTGTGCAATGTAGCAGACGTCCCGTCATCAAAATAAACCCCCAGACCTGAGGCTCAAAACTGCCGGCTGACGGAACGCAAGAGGGCTGGGGATGGGTGAATGATGGAGACGAGGCGTTAAATATGCAGCCACCCCGACCCAGCAGACAAGATCCACCCGTAACGTCTTGTAGAAAAGAAAAGGCTTACCATATCCAAAGCTTCCCTCATAAACCCGCTGTGCATTGCCCTCTCAGCTGCCTGCTCGGGAGTCTCGTCGATGGGCAGAACCTCGAGAGTTTCCTCCCCCACTTTGATGGTCGTCGTTTCCTTCAGCTTGCTAGTCTGAGAGATTGAAGACGTCAAGGGAACGGGGGGCGCCCGCGTCACTTCCTGGGTGGCCAGGCTGCTGCCGATGCTTGCGATAATGCTGAGGGAGTCTTTGGCGGTTGTTGTAGAACCGTCATCTCTGGTAAATCCAGTTTCAACATTCGCGGCGGAGGGACCAGCATTCGCAAAATTTCCATTCGACATAGACGGCACTCGGGTGGAAGTCGCAGCGCTCGGTGCCCCTCCATTCTCTTTCAGACTCAATGCTGCGAGGTCGTTGGAAACTTGAGTTTGGGCATCGCCAGTTGCCTTGGGTGTCTTGGAAATTGAAGCATTCTCCTTGTTGGCGACAGGCGCGACTCGAGGCAGAGCTGGAACAATCTTGGGGGCGGAAATCTTTTTCTTCAAGGTCGCACTCCCCCCAGCGGAGGAGGTAGGACCAGCCATGGTGTCGTCGAGATCGGCAGTGTTGGTCGCATCAACAATTTGTGGCGTTGTTGTTGCTGTTGTTTCCGAGAGAAGATCAGAGACAGAAGATGGGGACGAATTAGAAGTAGAAGAGGCAGAGGAGAGGTGATCAGATGAAGAAGAGACCGGAACTGCTGGTGCTCCGTTGTTGCTGCTGCTGCTGCTGCTGCAGGGAAGAGTTTGTGGTTGGCCGGCGTTGGGTAAGAGGGCCAATGTCTGTCGAAAGATGCCCGCAGGGAAAAAGAAAAGCGTCTGCACAAAAGCAGCTGCTTTGAGGCCGATGGCCGAGAGGGCTTTGAAGAAAGCAACTGCCATTTTTTTGGACCAAGTGCGTGGACCCCCCACCACCTTTCACTCACCACCACTCACCACCACTCACCACCACTCACTGACTGCACCGCCAACTGACTGCTGCACCTCTGCAACACGCCTTTCACCGCAAACTGAACGGTGCAGCCACAACCTGTCAGATGCCGACACCGAACAGGACAAGAACAATGGTTGTAATAATGTCAAGGTAGGTGGATATCCGAATGAACGAACGGGCGGCAGGTGTTGCCGATGAGGATGATCCGATGGCGTGTGCGTGCGTGTGTGTGAGACCTGAAGAGGCCTAGCTTCGAACGTTTGATGTTCTGCCTTGCTCCTTCTTCTGCCGAAAGAAGTATCCGTATGTGTAAGGTTCAACCTCTTCCAACTCAGAGGTAGGCAATGAACGGGGTGACGGCCGGGGCCGGGCACGTAACGGAATTAATTTTTTGACCTGAACAGCACTTGTTGTTTCCTGTCAGGCCCACCGATTTCCTACTTTTGACGATACTTTGCAGCTGGTTTCAGACAATAACAACAACAGCAACAACAACAACAACAACAACAGCTCAGAGGGCGAAGAAGAGGTCCTCCGAAGAACAGTCGACGACATGTTGAGAGAGTTGGGAAAACCGAACAAAACTGCTGGTGAACTGTGACATTTTGAGGGGGGCCCACTCTGTGTGTTTCCTTGTGCACAATATGGGGCATTACAAGTGGGTCAGCGGCAAAAAAATCAACTGGTTGCAAATCACCCCGCTAAAAAGAGACAAAATATCCGCTTAGTTGCATATCTAGACCATCTTATCAGTGAAACATGCATGCATCATCAACATCATTTCTACTTGTAAACATCATCACCAGCAAGCAAACAAAGGGGACCCAGTGTTTTTTTTTTGTTTTTTTTTTTTTAAATTTTCGATGGCCATGGCAGACCTTATATTGTCAAGTAACAAAGCTGATGAACTATCCAAGGTACTCAAGTAAACAATTCCCTCCATGATCGGCATCACCAGCTTTATCATCAGGCCCACCACAACCACCAAGGCCATCCCCTCCTTCCTCCTCCTTTCGTCCATTCCGACACAAGAAGCACATACAAGAAAGAAGGGGACGACCCAACATGTTCCGAAATCCTATCCCTGGGGTATCATGATCAAAAAGCAAACGCTAACAACATGCAATGATGAAACCATCAATAAAAACACAACATATTCGAAGGAAAAAAACTCGCCAATACCAAAAAGCCATCGCCACCACCCAAAGTTCTATAACCTGAATGATGCTGATGCCGAGTCCAACGAGCGAAGAAGATTCCTTCTTGTTCGTCCGACCAGAGACTGAACCTCTCCAGCCTGCTGGACTCGGGATTTTGATATTTGCAAGCCCTTCGAGGCGACGAACGTCGCCCCTAAAGATCCGACACACCACTGTAGTAGTGTCATCGAGACCAAGGATATGAGTGTCATGGCCATCACCGCGTTGAAAGGGTTGATGTTGATCTGCTGACTCGCCAAGTGCGTCCGAGAAGAAGACGCGCAGAGGATCGAAACAAGACCGAACACGACAAGCCGAGAGAGATCGCGGACAGGAGACAGCTGTAGCTGCTGATTTTCCTTTCCATCTTTCCCGGCGAGTAGTCGTCGCGTCGGCAAGGTCCAGGCCTGGATCGTCGTCAACATCGCATTTAGTCCCTTCTCTAGTCCAGAGGACTGGAGAAGGAGCTGCTCGAGTACAGAGCAGCTCTTTCCATCGGCAGGAACGGCAGTTCCTAGTCCAGTGGGGGACTGAGCGATATTGTTGACGGCGATGTCCCGTCTTGACTGGCATCCATCGGCTCCCATAGCGCCAATAACTGAAACTGATTGACATTGCAGTTGTGACGATTGTGAGATAATGGCGGAGCTCGAGATGCCAGAGAGTCGTGTATCGCCCGTGCTAAGGCTGCCCAGTGATGTTACCCGGGGTCCAGCTGAGGAGCTCGGACTAACCGACGACTGGCTGACAGAGGCAACCGCGCTGCCGACATTCTCGACGCCAGTAGACGAGGAGCTAGACAAGGTTGGCTGGGCCGAAGCCGAGCCGGCCGCGATGTATCTCGCGCTGCCATGTAGGGATCCTCCAGGGGATTCGGAGCGTTGGTCGGTTGCCTGTAGCTGAGCCGTTGACGGTGACGGTGGTGGTGAGCCACCAGGAACACGCTGCGGCAGTCCGCGAGGCAGGGCACCAGTCGTGCCGACTGAAGAGTGGCGGCTTCCAACGTCCTGCTGGAACATTACAGGATCCTCATCATAGAAGCTTGAAGCTGGCGAGTAAAGGCTGAAGTCGACGTAGTTGGTGCCATGAGCGACATCCGGGTTCATGTAAGGGAAAGTAGCGTCTTGAATCGATACCTCAGTCGAGAAGTCGGAGACGACCGCAGAGGATGGTGTGAAAACATGCGAAGGAGAGTGGGCAGAAGCGGAGCTTGGAGTGGAGGAGCTCTCGGCGCTGGTAAAGGAATCGAAATCGAAATGATTGAAGAAGTCGTTGCTGGCGACGGCGAGTGGCTGCTGGTTGAAGTCAATGTATTGGTCGAGGAGAGCGTCAAATTCGTCGCTGTTGAAAGTGTTGTCAAGGGGAGAGAAGGGAAGGTTCATCTCGGGTGCCATCAAAGCGTCGGCGGCGAGGGAGTCGGTTGGTGGTGGCGCTGCCGGGACAGGAGCGGGCTTCTGTGTCTTCTTGGTCTTCTTGGTGACCTTTGATTCGGTCGGAGAAGTAGAAGCCTGAGAGCCGGTGCGCTTCCTGTGGCTGGGGTCGCAGCGAACCTTCTTTCGCTTGCAGGCGTCGCAAGCCTTGATGATGCGCATGAGGTGGGCGTGGTCGCGCTGCTCCTTGGTCTTGCACCCGCGAGAAGCAGAGTTGGTAACGTCACGGCCATCCTTGGTCATGATGCGCATGCCAGGGTGGCTGGCAAAGTCAATGGTCGACGAAGCGCTTGACTGCTTGGCGGTGGTGCGAGGAGCAACGACGGGCTCCTCGAAGGGGGCGAAAGCAGCAGGAGACTGGGTCCAAGAGCTCAGGTCAGAGATGACCGGAGAGGTGTCGAAGTTGGATCCGTATCCCGAGTCGTAGGGAGAGGCAACCGGGGTGGTGGTCACCGGCATGGAGACGGGGTAGAACTTGCAAGTCTCGCCGGTCAGACGGGAGTACTCGAAGAAGTCCATGGAGATGTGGGCCCTCTTGTCCTGGATGGAAGCAGGACCCGGGAGGAAGGCGTTGATCATGTCATCGAGCTCCGGGGTGCCGATCTGGGGCAGCCACTGGAGGGTTGCGCCGAGAGCCGGCTGGAAGACCGAGAACCCATGGAAAGTGGCGTTCCCGGCCGAGCCGTGTCGGGCCATGTTGGCCATTGCGTCGGTTCTCTGGTTGTGACCAGAGGATAACAAACCGAAGGTGTTGTACAGGGGTTGTATGGTCCTGCTGTGGGGGCTCGCAAAGACGTCACAAGACGGTAGTAAGCTGCGGTCAGAATTGGATTGGTATTGAGACTGAATGATGTTGGATGGGTTGGTTGGTTTGTGGGATTGTGATTCCGAAACCAACAGGAATTTGGTTGAGCAGTTGTAGCGTAGGCGTGACAGCTCGGTTTGAAGCGGAATTGTTCCTCGTGTGGCTTGTAATGCTGGCAACACAAATCCGAAAGTCGGATATGTGAGGTGAAGTTGGTGGTGTGTTTGAGTGGGTGTGGGTGTGTGGAAGGAGTTGGGAAGAGTTGGTGGGAAGTTTACAGGGGGTGATTTGATGGAATCCCGCTGGTAAGCTTGTCCGTTGCCTTGTTTGAGAAAAGAGTCCGTCAGGGAAAGTGCTTGCAATCGTGCACTAATTCGATTCTCGGGAACGGTGAAGAAAGAAAGAGAAAAAGAGAGCGAGATGTTGGTTTCCGAAGGAGTCAGGCCGATATTTCACTTGGTTCAGTCCGCGAAGAAGGGGGCTGCTAGGAATGGGCAAGTCATCAAGGCGCAGCGAAAGGTTACCCCCAGCATTTCGGCGAGACGAAAAGGGATTAGCGCGACCCTCTTTGAGCCGCGGGACGGGTACCTGTTTCTCGCTTTATTTTTTGTCGACCCGCTACTTTGTTCAAAGCCTTCTCCCAGAAGTTGTACAGAATATGATTCTCGAAAAAGTATCAGCTACCCCAAAACCGCACCGCAAAAGTGGCTTGCATGGTTGCAGAACACGGCGAGCGCTCATGGACCCACCAGCCCGCTTCGCCAAAAGGATGTGGCCTCCAAAACCAACATCGCTGGAAAGGACCGGCAATTCCATCGCAGTAATATGACGATACGATGCGCCTCAGGTCATCATTGGCTCGGAGAATGGGGGATTCCTCTTGCAGGTTGCTGCATGTGGTGATTGACTCATCGACAGAGCCAGTCACAGTTTTCAATTCAACAAGCAAGGTGAATGAATTTGATGAATGTTCAATCCCCATCTTTCCCTGCGCCCATATTCCAAAACCTGCTGAGGATATCCAATTAGCATGTGAGGTTATCGTGTGTAGAAAACCATCTCCAAGTCAACCAGGTCCCTATGTGGCAGCCTATTGCCCCTGCCCAGAGGCCCCAGGCGAATCGCGATCCAATCCCCAATCCAGTTTTCAGTGCCATCCCAGTGAAAAGCACCCATACACCCTCCCTGCTCGGTTTAGTGCCCGTTCGTTGTGGGGGTGGGGAAAAACAAACCTCGAAATCTTCACCTTTTACTTTTTCTCACTTGTCATTTTCATCATCACCTCCCAACTTTCCTACCAATTGAGTAAGAGAAATAAAAATACCTACCTTCATATTGGTACTCGGTACTCTCCACATCTCATTAATCCAAAGCACAGGTGCTTTACCTGCCTAGGTATTAGATGCCAAGTTTGTGGGGAGAAAGAGAGTGATCCGAACGATGACTCTTCACATTTCTTCTCCCCCGCGTTTCCGACCGAGCAGGTGCTTGGCACATTTAAAACTTGTGTAACCTGAAAATGCCCCCACCTCCATCCAGCCATCCATCCATCCATCCATTCAAGCGCGCATCTGCAGATCAAGGCTGTGCTATCTAGATAGTGCGTGCCCTGCGTTTTGCTGCCGACTCTACGCTTGCCGCTCACTCCGTATTTCACTCCAATGACAATCACCCACCATGTATGTATCCATTTTTGGTCTTAGTATGTACTACCCACCTACCTTGACCTCCACCGTGGCAGTGTGTCTCCCATCTCCGATATGGCACATAGCAATCTAAAAGTTTTCGATGCAACTTTACACCTACATACCTACCACCCTCTCTCTGCCTCACGATATACCAAGACACAAAAACAGTGCAAATAATAATTGACTTGGCAAGATACAATACTGTGATTGGAACTATCCCATACTCGTTTTGTGAAATGTTACCGAGAATACCTAAAAATAAAAGAGAGAAAATGGAGGCCTCGCGGCCAGTCTGCTCGTATATGTGTAAATTTATAAAAGGCAAGAAACCGACTCCCCTAATTCCCACCAAAAAAAAAAAGCCGTGAAAGATGAAACACAAGAGACCTACCTGATAAACGTTGCACCCAGACCACCAAACCAATTTGTCTTTCCAGCCACCGTACAATCAACCAAGAGAGAACAGAGGAATATTTCGACGCAAGAAAAACAAGGAGAAATAAGAAAAAAAAGCCCAAATAGAAGAGAGTCAGCGTGAGCCGAGCGTTTTAACCACAGAAAAATAAAGCCAACCAGCGAAGAAAAGCCGAAAAGAAGACTCCATAATCATCAGCAATATGATCAAGCAGCACGCCTCAACAATCCAACCTCCTCCAAACTCATCCCAAGCTCAGCATAGCCATACCAGTCAGCCAAGCCCATGTCCACCTCATCACCACAGGGCGGCATGACAACATCCCCATGCTGACTTCCGAATTCCGCCGCCGACGCCGAAGAAGAAGAAGAAGACGAAGACGAAGAAGAAGAAGGCCCAAAACCACCACTTGCGTCAAAGGAACTTCCCACTCCCGCGACCTGATGATGATACCCCGAAATCCCAACTTGACACTGACTCTGGCCCTCCTGGATCATAGAGTCCAATCCCCCAACCTGACACCCCCAAAGCTCCTGGACTCCAAGCATACTATCTTCTGGACTCGAAACCGACATGGGAGGCGTGGTAATACCGAATGGATATGAACCATAGTCCGGAGACATTGAAGCAAAATACTCAGGGCCCGGCTCCACGGCGATTTCGCCAGGCCCGTTCGACGGCTGTTCGTCATCCGAATGATGATCCCCATCGACCTCGGGGGACATCTCCTCTGACAGCGACGGCGAGAGAAGCTGCTGGGGCACATCAGAGCCCTCATCGACAGTGACCATGATGTAAGTCGGCGGCTGCTTTCGAACCTCGGAAGTCTCAACCAGCGTCCCCCACAACACCTTTTGATGAGGAGCGACTTCCAAACACTTGGGGCAGGGAGCGCGACTGGCGTACGGGCTCGAGTTCAAGCCCCAGTTGCAAGCGCATTTCTTGCACCGCAGCGTAAAGTCCATCCGGTCAAAGGGGTGATGGTCATCATAAAAGTGATAGATGTGGGTATCAAACGTGCGAGACTTCCGTGTGCATGGAAGCCCACCGTCCCCTGCAATCGAGTAGGCGGTTGACGATACGTGCTTGTTGTTCCAAAGACAGGCCCACTCGCCCTTTTCCGGCTTGCTCAAAGTGCCGAGGGGGCAATGCTTGTAGGTAAGCGGAGGATTCGGGGCGGCCTCGGTGGCCTCGTCGTCGTCGTCAGGAGGTATCGTCGCAAATGTTTGGCCAGGTATCTCCTCGATGGTGCCGAGGATCTTTTCCACGTGTTTTCGCTTGTTGTATCGCTTGTTGAGAATAGCCTTGCGAGGATCGATCTTTTTCACTCGTCTTTTACGCTTTGGCGGATCCTTTGATGCAGCGGGCGCCTGAGAGCTACTATCATGAATGCCAAGAACGTTAGGTATGTGTTGCACCAGTTTAACAGCTCCGCAGAGACCGAAATCTTCAATGGAATCGGAAGAAGAAAAGGGAAAGAAGAAATGGGGTGAACCGGAGAACCTTGACGTAGAAGTACTGGTTTCCGTTGAGGAACGTCACTAACTCTGGTTGTGGATTGGGTTTTGGTTGGGGCTCCTTATAAGGCAGCCCTCGGAGTTCACACCAGGACTTCTCGAGTAGAGTGAGATCCCAATGCTCTCGGAAACACTGTGATAAACTGTTAGTATAAGAGAAAAAGTCGAAAAAAAAGCAAGCAAAAAGTTAGACTTACACTTACACGCCGATTACGGCACACCTCACAGGCTCCCAGCGCACGCATAAATGCGGCTTTTGCTCTGGCTTGTGCGACCAAAGGTCCGGTCCGACCGCCACGGCCCGGCCGTTTATCATCACTTTCCTCTACGCTGGTGCTTTTGTTAGCAGCCTTTGTCGAACTGTCGGCGGAGGAAGAGCGAGGCCTGGCGGGTTCAACCCAAGGAGTAAGGTGTTTGCCGCAGCCTGGACTCGGGTTAGGGAGTTTAAGGGGTCCCATCAGGAACCCCTTTTGCTCCAGCTCAAAGTGTCGCTCGGCATCCCGCCAGTTATTGTACAGCGTCTGGTGCTTTGCAGTTGGGTCGGGACGTGGCTTTGGTTGTTCACCACGATATATTGAGTAGTCAATCTTGTTTTTCCTGAATGGAGTTAGCCTGGGTAGCGGTGCTTGGAACAAGTATCTTCAAACAACCTGCCTCACGTATACACCAGGAGGCATTGCTGATGTCAAGTTTCGGGAATTTGGTGTTTTCGTTCAAGAAGGGAGTGTGGGTATGGTCACAGTGTGAGTAAGAGCAAGAAAGGGCAGACCCAAACGATTGTGAGGTGGCAAGGAAGCAATATATGCCGGCTCCAAATCCGAAGCAAGGCAGAAACGTGGAAAAACAAGGCAAACGGCACATACGGCTTCTGCTCGAGGTTTGAACGAAAGTGAAGTACGCAATAATGTAGCGAAACAACTAGGATGTTGCAATTCTGTTATTCCCAAGGATCTGGGGCGTGTGGGGTATAAATACGATGTCGTATGTAGATGTGGGCAGAGTCTCTTATTTCTTGGGAGAGAGACGACAGGGTAGACTTACAGCACTTACACACACACCTGCTTTGTGTCTCCCATGTTAAGCCGATTGTGTGTGTGTCCCCACACCTGCGTGATCATTCAAGCCTCATCGAAACCTGAATGGCTGCGCATGCTACCCCAGGCCCTCCGAGGAACGCCGGGCACAATGGTGACAGAGGGAGACCAGGCCAGGAGAGGCTAAGCCGAGCTTTGGCTTGGGTACCTTGATGGGAGGTACTGCGCCGGGACCTTGGGGTGGGAGGCAGAGGAGGTGGGAGAGAGAGTGTGATGGGACCCCAACAGGAAAACGCTCGAGCCAACACGTCAGCTTGGGAACACAAGACCGGTGCGGTGCCGCAAAACCCCTGGTCCCGTAGGCCTGGGAAGACGTTGAAAGAGCGTAAAGCTTACTGCTGAGGTGTGTGTTGGTGTGGTTAACCCCATACATCCATACATCCATGCATCCATGATGAGGGCGGTAAGAGAGCGAGGGGAGGTAGCGACCTCGGGACCGGGAGACCATGTGGGAACCTGGAAAGTTGGATAGGATGCCATCGTGATTACGAACTCCAGGAAACTGCATCCACCGCCACGTAATTTTTTGTTGGGACGCCCCCAGGATATGGAAAGGCACAGACGGGAAGCTGGATGAGGATGGGGGATGGTTCGCGCACCACACGATGTGAGTTGACGAGAAGAGTTGGTTTCCAGTTCTGGCGGGGTGGGTGTGCACGGTGTGATGGGCAATGATGGGAGACCACCAAGTTCGGGACCCGGGACCTATATTGCCCCGCGATTGGTCAATGGAACTTTGGGTTCAGCTGTCCAGCATTCCACGTCGCTTTCCGTGACAGTTGCAACAGGCAGGCCCAGTCAGCAGCCATCCCGTGTGGCCTTGCCCTGGACGTTGTAAGCTAGCGTGAGCGCCACACCCGTGTGCTTGATAGATAATAAAATGGGTTTGTTTTCTGTTCAGGGTGGTTCCATGCTGCCCTCTTTGGTAAACAACTGCTCTTCCTCGATTCATCGAACCATCAACCTGGAAGTCTGCCAAACAATAGCGTACCAAACATTGACGGACATCGGTAAGCCCGAGGAGGATGAAAGACGAAGAGGAAAGAACGACACCCGGACCCCTCATGGTTGGATGCAGCAGCTAGGGCAACCAGGGCAACATGTTGGGTCGTGTGGGGTTTGCATCCTGCACAGTGCATCTCTATCTCAGCCCTATGAACCATGCAGCCTGAGCATTGCAGACGCTTGCTAATGACCTGTACCACCTACCATTTCTGACTTACTGCACTCCCAAGAACACCGATCCTCAACGGGTGAATGGAGGAAATAGAGACTGTAATTGCGAGACGATTACCAATGATTTTTGTGTGTGGATCATGGTTGCACCAGAGGAGGGATGGAGCGCATGGTAACAGATAGAGGTGGTGTTCCCTGGCCTTGGTAAGAAAATCCCAGAGATCCAGGCCTTCATTTTTCTTTCTTTCTTTCCCCTGGGACAGGGTGCGGCTGAGGTCTCGTTGACAATGCCCTTTTTTATTTTTTCGGGATTAGGGCAATCTACTTTTCGGCTATCGAAGAATCTCGTTGGTCGATCCACACGGCGATCCGTTCCTCCGAAGGAATTAAAAGGGAGTGTCCGAAATGTATTGGGCGTCTCTTTGTATAGAGTCGTTTGAGAGTAGGCAAGGCAGCGGCGTTTCAATGCCATCCCATTCACGTGGCTGTAAAAAATAAAAAATGAAAAAAGGAGCTTTTCGGCATCCATCAGTCCTGCCAAATAGCCGAGAGAAATTGGAAAGCTATTCAGCTTCAGTGGCTTGGTTGTAACCGCACCGTGACCGCAAATGGTTACTGTGGGAGATAGCGACAGTGAGGATTGCTGTTTTTCATACCGAGATCTTAGGTTAGTTGGCTGCCGCAGACGCCCTCAGGACGGATGTTCGCCATTACTGTCAAAGCAGGCCGTGTCTTCACAGTTCATCCTTTCCGTTGCCTTGCTCCAGGCGTTATAACAGCGACGCCAGTGATCCCAGAAAAAACCTCAAGTCATCTCAGGTGCCGGGCGTAAAGCATCGTGAGCAGGATAAACGGCTTGTTCCTGACACACTTTGGAATCAGTCAAGGCAGAGCGAGCAAAAGAAGCTTTTGCCGCGGCATGTAGGAGCTCTACCTTGTCTTGCATCGGCCAGTCTAGCTTGTGGAAAACCCCGGAGCCCGCCGTCGCCCAGCATAGTTAGGCGTCGATCAACTGTATTGTTTTCGGGTGGGGTGAATGTGAAACCACAACTCAACCTTCTATGTGGCTTAGACAGTTCGTCAAGGGAGTCACCATTACTGTCGACGCAGCGGGCATGGTAAAGATTGCCCAAAGAGGAATGGATATCGTGGTGGGCGGAATGGATGCCTTCCGGGACCTGAGTATGGAGACATAATACATCCTCCAGTGGAGGCCAATGATAGCCGGACGGCTACTGCTCCGGTCCAAAATTCCCCGATGGCGGCATATGCACCTGAAAGGCTTGCCTCCTCTGTACATCGTCGTGAGGTTGCGGGGATGATATTGAAAAGAACCAGATTCTGGGGACTGGTAAGATGACTTCACTTGCATATACGACAAGGGACATGACAAACATCCAGCAGATATGCCAGATATGTCCAAGTTTGGTCAATGCTAAAGGCTCGGCATGAATATTAAGGTCACACCGCTTCTAGGAGCGAAAGGGGGACCGAGGCTCGGCATCGGGTCAACAAGGCTGAGGCAGACAGACAGACAGTCGGCGATCGTTCCTGTTTCTTTTTGGGCTACGGCATATGTCTCACCCAGAGACCATACAGATTCGTCGAATGACAAAGAAACATCCATGACAAGACATACCGGCGCTAGAAATAGATGCGATCAACCCAAGCCAAACAAACGTACCGTACATGGCCATGTACACACACGATGCCAAGTTCACTCCTATTCCTGGACCTTGTTGTTCAGGGTGGCTCAAAACACTTGCGCCTCTCTCAGAAAACGCTGAGCTGAAAGAAATGATCTCCGCAAAGCCAGCGGAACATCGATCTAAAGGCCAAATGATGGTGAGGCGATTACACTCCAGAGCACCTGGCCTCATCTAAGCCTCAACACCCAATTTCAGGGAGGCCGGCCCGTCTCCAGTAGATCACCCGCCTCCCTACTCCATGGGCCACCACCCACCCTCGCTGTTGTAAATCCAGGAAACCTCATGACCCTCTTGGGCCGTTCATTCACGGTGGCATCGGGCCGTGCTGCCTGAGGCGGACGAATGCTTGGTCGCACGAGGACAGGTTCTGGAGGCGGGACGATAGATTGGGGAACCTGACCAGCTGCGTCGGATTTGAGTGCTGCCTTGCGGCCTCGAGTCGCTGGATTCGCAATCCGGGGTCGAGAAGAGGACTCGGCACTTGAAATTTGCGCGGCCGGGTTCTTGGGCACGTTTGTCGTAACCGGGAGAACTACAACGTCGTGGGAGGGATTGATTGGGGTTGTCTGCTGGTTGGTAGGGCCGTCGTGTTTGTGCGACAGTGATTGCAACGTCGGCGTCGCAACGGCGGCAGGCGTTGCCCTAGTGTCAGCAACAGGGCCCATTGTTTTTGGTGCAGAGTCCTTTCCGCGAGCCGCACTGTTCTGCATATTAGCAGTTGTTCCCGCATACGCGAGGTCTGCATCGTCCAGGTGGTTGGAGGGATTGCGAGCAGATCGACCAGTAGAAGACGCGGCCTCGTCAATTCTTAACTCATTCATGGAAACTTGGCCTTCCATAGCCTGTGAGGGGAGATTCTTTTCAGCAACAAAGGTGCTGACACCCCCCTCAATGAGCAAGCTTGAGGCAGCCGTAGTCATCTCCTTGCCATCAAGTGCCCCTTCATTGATATCAGATGATGATGCGTCTACCTCAAGAGGGACATCTGCATCCGCGAGGGGGGCCGGAAATGGTTGCCTGATGTCCAGGGAACTGTGCAGCGAAGTGTCGAGATCTAACTGTGAGGGTACCTTGTCAATAATTTTGACCGTAACCTCAATTTCAGGGGCTGCCTCTGAATTCTTTGCTGCAGATCTGGAATGCTTGTCATCCAAGTGCACAGGGTGAGAAGAAAATAACCCCACAGCAAAGGTTGGCTCGGGGACTGGGGAGCTGGAAGGGATAAACCCAATAACCTCCCGACTTTTAACACTCTTTCTGCCAAGTCTTGCCAGCCGTGGCCCAACTGGTACCTGTGGAAATTCTTCTTCTTCTTCCTCTTCACTCTCGCTCTCGTCCAGTGGCAAAGTTTTTCGCTTTCGAAGCTTGCGGGTTGGGACTTCATCCTCAGATGCCTCGTTGTTTTCTGGCTCACAAATTTCCCTGACTGGGTTCGATCGCTCGGATTGGCGTATGGGTTTCCCTGAATCCCTCGCTGACTGTATTTCGGGAGCGTCATTGGCCGTTTCTTGTGCTACCTTATTTCCTTGACGTGGGGGTGGGCGTGTGACAAAGTCGTCGTCTGTGCTATCTGGCAAATTATAGATGGATTCAGTCGTCTTTGGTCGGCCCGCGGTCACATTGCCTGGCAGTGTCGACTTGTTGAATCCCTTCTCAAACATCGGGGCTTCCGTGTCTGCCTCAGTGGGAAACCATGGAGACGGAACAGGAAGGTGGCCTTCATTTTCAGAATCTTGACTACAGACCGGATTCTGGGCAGGTCTGATGGAGGGCTTTGCAGAAAAGACACCGCTACTTGGTTGGGGAAGGTTGAGAGCAATCTCTGGGCCTCCAGCGGACTCATGCCGTGCCTTGGGTCGCTTCGGTTTATTGCCCCCTATATCAGAGAGCATCAACAGACCGCGTTTTTGCCGCGGCCTGATGCGTAGCTCTACTCTTGGCTCTTCCTGTTCCTCCCTTTCGGGTGCTGCTTGCTTTTCTTGTTCAGCGTCGCCAAATCTTGATGACAACCTTTTGGGAACCGGCTGCGCGGACTCCGGCCAAATCAGTGGAAGTGGACTCTTTTTCCGCTTTGCTGGTTTCTGATTTCTAGCATCTGGAACAGCAAGTTTCGAAACAGGAGCGTTGGTGGCAATTTCTTGGAGTTTAGCAGCAGTGCTTCCGTTTTCTTCTCCCTCACTCGTGTCATCGTCCGAAATAATGCTCTTCGAGCGCGGATTTCGAGACAGAGTGCGAGCGGTAGTCCAGTCTCCGGTGTCGGCCAGCCTACGTGATTTGGATCCTGCACTTACAGAGTTGGATAAGGCAGGTGATTCGGGTTCTGCTGGGGCAGTTCCCGTCTTGCTTGTAGCTGACTGTCTGTTCCCAGGACCTAGGTCCCGTTTTCCAGGTTTGTGCGCTGGCTGTTCAGGGGGCTCAGCAGGCTGAGGGACAGATTGTGCTTGGGTCACCACCCCTTTTCCCGGTCGAGGCTCCACTAGCTTCCTGGTTCTTTCAGGTACAGTATGTCTGGGCTCAGGGCGAGCTTTCGGAAGAGGCGCAATCGTATTTGCGCGTGACAGACCTGCCCTGGCCGCTGAACTCGCTGTTATTTCCCGAACTTCATCCAAGGCCTCCTCTTGGCGACGGTCCTGTTCCTGAGATGTAACCTGTTCTGATTGTACCCTGCTTGCGGTGCTTGCCGATCTTCGCAGGGGAGCAGAGCTCATAGGCACCGCGGACAAAGATAATTGGGCACCAAACAAAGCTTGCGCATATCCCATCTTGCTCGGAGGCGTGTCATCATATTTCCTTCGCTTTGCCGCCCGCGAGTCAGTTCCATTGTCAGGGGTCTCGTTGGCTTGTTGCTGTCGTCGCTCGAAGGGTGAGTCGGTGGGGACAAGGGCTCGGCCGTGGTGTCCGGTTGGGGTACCAATAAACTGATGCAGAGGCCGATGGAGAGGCTGGGGGTGGTCAGCGTGCTCCAGACGCACTCTGGGTGCGGGAATCGGGGTCCGTAATGGTATTGCTTGTGCCGCCGGGGCAATGGGTCGTGCTACCGTCCGGCTTTGACGTTGCTCCTTCTCTCTCGCCCTCTTATCCAGCAATTCGGATAGATCCTGGTTCTGACGTCCAACGCACTCCGATACTTGAACAACTACACCGCCCCGTTCAAGCTGAACCTCCTCGCCCTCGTCAAAGTCGTAGTCGCGCTGCCAGTGCATGTCACCGATGAAGTTCCCACGGTCATCATACACCATGACCCGTTTATTGAAGGTGTGAAATTTGAGGCGGCCATCCTGCCATCGTTTCTGCTTTCTGCGCAAATCATGGGTGAAGAGACAGAGGAATTCGAGAACAGGCGCACTGCTCCCGCCGGTTGCTGGATCTTGGCCCCGAGCGACGCTGGCCCCGGACGACGGCAATGATGGCATATTCGCTGTGCATGACGGTGTTTGGCAGCGCAGATGGTGGGCAGCAAATTCCGAATTGCCAGACCCTCCAGTTGGAAGGCGTGGTCAAACTTTGGTTGACGCGACTATTTTGGGAGGCGCGTTTCTGAGTTCGCGACATCAGCTGACTCCAGCGTCCAACACCTCCCGCGCGATGCTAAGAAATGCTGAACAAACCTACGCGGAAGAATTCAACCCCACCATGATTGGTCCACCTGTTCCCCCAAAAGGTGTGGAGCCGAGGGCAGCTGCCTGCCTGTTCTTGATGTTGGCTGGGCAGTTAATTACCATGCGCTGTTTCATGCCAAAGCAGCGGATTCAAACCACGGCTGGCGTCGCACCAGTTGGGCGAGCGGGTGGGTGAGTGAGTGAGTGAGGTGACACAGAGAGGAGAAGGTTTCTTCCTGCGTGGCATTCAATCTGCATTTTCGTATTTTTCCCATCTCAAAATGGCCATGCAGGCAAGCTGCGCCTCGAAAATGATGTTAGAATGAGCAACAGAATTCGACCATCCCATCCCAAGACCCAACCTGCAACTTCTGAGACACCCAGAAAGACCGACAAGACCCAAAATTGCATTCGCCCATCTCCCATTTCCTTGGCTCATTTTTCTCCAATTTCCATATCTTCGTTATATTCCCTTCCCATCCAAACTCGGTTTTGCCCCTGAACAAAACTCTTCTTGTTGTTCCATCGCCGCCGATCACTGCCCAACGTCGATCGGATCTCCGCTGTCCACCAAAAGCAAAGGCACAACCCGATCCAATGCATGTGGCGTAACACAGGCTCGGGAACCCCCCTCACTCGCACTCGCTCCTCAAGGCCACGTTTTTTTGGTGATTCTGTTTTTAATCCCACACAAAATCCTGCTCCACCGATAGCGTGTATCAATTCGACCATCCATTATGCAGTCCGTTCAAAGGAGTTTTGGGAAGCTATGGAGCAAAGGGCCAGGTGATAACGCCAAGGTGTCCGTCCTTCTGAACGACTACGAAGACGCCGACAAAGTTCTTGCTCAGGTACGTGCCTCGCGTCAACACCACCATATGTTACAAGTCTTGCTCACATATACCCCAATATAGATAATTGAGAATGGAAATATCTGGAAGAACTCCTGGGATACTCTTTTGAACAGTCAGCTTCAGATTGTGACAGAAATTGAAGGTCTGTATGATCCCATTGTGGGAGCTACTGACGGTCATGGACGAGAGACGGCGCCAACTCCTCAGCTCCAGCTGGAACGAACCCTGGCTTTGAAGGAGATCTACGATGAATTGAGGACAGAGCTCCTTCAGGAGATCAGCTCAATCGAAGAGCGGGTACTGAGGCCGGCCACTGACGCGCGTCAATTCATTGCCCCTATTCGCAAGACCATCAAAAAGCGAGAAAATAAAAGAATCGACTACGAAAAACTCCAAGACAAGGCTATCAAGTTGCAGAGAAAGACGGGCCGAAACGCGAAAGAGGAGGCCACCCTGGCCAAAACTCAGGATGAGGTTGCCCGAACTGCCGAGGTGAGTATCTCAACCCCTTCAATCACCGTGTCGCCAGTAGCTTCAGACAGCTGACCCCATTTCCAGGAATTTGGCATCGCCGACGACCACTTGCGCCAAACCCTTCCTCCACTTATCGAAGCGACCTTTAGTCTTGTCCCACCACTCATCGCTAACCTCGTCCTCATCCAAAATCGCCTGCTGGGCCTCTACTACACCGCCCTTAACACTTACTGCGAGGAATGGGATTTCCCTTCCCCTCCTCCGCCCATGGACGATGTGATCTCAATCTGGAACGCAGCATTCAGCCCAATCAAGTCCCAGATCGAGACAATCAGCTTCGTCCGCGCTCGCAGCATGGCCCAGCAAGCGCCTACAGCCGGGTACAAACGCACGCACTCTGGTCTGATCCCAACTCCGGCAAATGCACCCCAGCCGCGAGCCCTTCGTGTACCCTCATCGTCCTCTAACCGAGCCCCCTCGCCCGAAGCTCGCCAGCCCAGCCCCTCACCTTCTACTCGGCCGAAACCGGAGTGGGCAAATCCAACAGACTTCACGACCGCCACAATCCTCGGTGGCGGGGCAGTTGATCGTTCGAGAGATCGATCTCCCAATTCCACCCACAACTCGTCATCATACTTTTCTCGCAGTCCGAATACCTCCCAATCACATTTGGCGGGTGTCTCACCCTCGGCCTCAACCAACACTGTCAACGGTTTCGTAAAAAAGAAGCCTCCCCCACCTCCCGCGAAGAAATTCGTTCCTAAACCCAAACCGGATGTCTGGGTCGTGGCTCTGTACACCTTCACGGGCGAGGGCGCAGGGGATTTATCCTTTCAGGAAGGGGATAGGATCAAGGTGGTGACTAAAACGGATACGGACCAGGACTGGTGGACGGGCGAGCTGAATGGAAGAAAAGGGAGCTTCCCGGCTAATTATTGCAAGCCTTTGTGATGCTGGGATTTTGATGTTGTACAAAGGGGGGATCAAGGGACAATAATGATGAAACACTGGGTGCCGGTTGGCTGAGAGTCATTTTATTGTTTTTTTTTATGGGTATATTTGCTTCCAGGACGCCGAGGGCAAAGAGAAAACCAAAAGCCCGGGTGTTGATGGGATGAAAATTGACTGTGGTTAATCCGAAGGGCGACAAAACCAGTTTGGGATTTATCAACACCTACCTAGTTACAAAAAGGAGAAAGACAGAGACAGAGAGATAGAGAGCGAGCGAGAGGCTACTACATACATGGCTTTTGATGAAAAGCGACGAAAATTATTATTATCCAAGTCTTTCAACTATTTGGCCTCCAAATACAACTTCAAGCTGAAATTAAATCTCAAGAGAGTTTATCGCCAATCATGGAAGCACGGAAGAGGATAGATAGTACGGCTGGAAGGTCTCGTTTCGCTTGCCCCTTACCTACCTAGTACATGAGACGAATGTTGAGGCAATTCGACAGACCAAGACGGGACGATTCAACCTCTAATGACGGATCTGAGAGTATCACACATTTGCAAGTCCCAAGCTGTCAGGATCAGGGACTGGAACAGAGGAGACAGAGAGAGAGAGAGAGAGAGAGAGAGCAAAACTAAGAAGAGAGCTAGCTAATTTTCCCTCTCTCGCCTTCAGTGCTTTGGAACAGATGTTGAAGAAGTACGCATGCATAGCTACCTACCTATGTACTACTCAATCGCTCACTCACTCGGTGCCGTCCAATATCACCAAAAAAAATTAAACATGAAACTTGGTTGAGTCCACAAATGGGAAAGGGGGTGGGTGGAGGAGGGATAATCAGGGGGGCACCGGCGCCTGTGTGATACCCAACGTGGCCGGCGGTATTCCTGCTCTCGGGGATGAGGCTCGCTCGCGTCGCGGTTCTGGGGGAGAGGGTAGGTTTTGGAATCAGAAACAGGTGTCAGCCAAGCAGCTGTCCGAGATGAGGACGGAATCTCAGCCATCAAAGATCACATCAAAACAGCTGAAAGAACTTTTTGCACAACACAAACAAACAAACAAACAAACGAGCAAACAAACAGACGAAAATTTCGTTATTACATATGGATACGAAACATTTTTGTTTAGTATTTCGAAGAAGAAAAAAAAATCGTCCCTTTCAAAACTCTGATCGTGTATATACTTCAATTTTTCCCCTGGGGTATATTATTACATTTCCACACAGACAACACAAAAACTCCAACCAAACGAACCAACAAACCCAATTTCCCTCGTATTTATGCAACCTTCTCAGGCTTGACGTCAGACTGAATGTTCACCTCCTTGCCCTCGATTCTCTCAGAGACACCCTCGGTGTCGGAAACAGAAGCAGACTGAGCAGAGGAGTGGTCGGCTCTCCAAAAGTCCTTCTTGCCGCTTGCGAGACGACGCATCCAGGGGGGAGCGCCGAAGCCGGTTTCGGCAAAGGACCACGGCTCCCTCTGGTCCTTGTTGGGCGGAACGATGCGGCCGAAGGACACCTTCTCGATGACCCAGACGAGGGTGTTGATGAGGATGTAGGTGCAGATGCCAGCGATGAGGCCGTCGGCGATGGAGTAGGTGAAGGGCATGATGGCAATGCAGAGGAAGGCGGGAATCGAGTCACCGAGGTACTTCCAGTTGATGTCAGTCACGGCCTGAACCATCATGGAGCCGACGAGGACGAGCACGCAGCCGGTAGCCCAGGGCGGGATCGAGGCAAAAAGCGGGGCGAAGAAGATGGAAATGAAGAAGCAGAGACCGGTCACCATGGCGGTCAAACCGGTCTTTCCACCTTCACCGATACCGGCGCCGGATTCTACGAAAGCACACACGGGCGGGGTGCCGAGAAGGGAGCCAATAACGATGGTGAGGGAGTCGACCATGTAGGCAATGGTGGAGCCCTCAAAGTCCTGGGTGACGGGGTCGACGAGGTTGGCGTAGCGAGCCATGGAGTAGAGAGTACCGGTGGTGTCGAGAATGTCGACGTACAAGAAGGTGACGAGGGCGAGACCGAACTGTCCACCGACTCCGGAGAGGTCAAAGTTCAGGACGTTCAGCGTCTTTCCAATCTCGTGGAAGTCGACAACCTTCTTGAAGAAGTCGAAGGCACTGTCGCCGAGGGGCGTGTCGGGGAAGTAGGTGACGGGGGTCGAGCGAGGCCACGAGATGACGGACACGAGGATAATGCCAGCAATGATTGCGCCCTTGACTCTGTAGAGGAGCAGCATCGCTGTGAAAATACCACCGCAGAATATACCGATCCACATCAATGGGCTGCGCATCTTGACGCTGGATGGGCAGGCTCCGTCGACCATGTCCTCAGCCGGGCAGCCAGCCAACTCGATGGGGACCGCCACGCCACCGACAACGAGACCAATACCCTGGGCGTAGGTCAATCCGATCAGCGTCAGGAAGAGGCCGATACCTACGCTGGTCGCCAGCTTGATGCAGCGGGGAATGGCACGAGCAAGCCATTGACGCATTCCAAGAAGGGCGAGGCCGAAGAAGATGAAGCCCTCGATGAAGATGGCAGTCAGAGCGGTCTGGTAAGAAACATTGCCGAATCCGTGGAAGCCAACGACAGTGTAAGCAAAGTAGGCGTTCAAGCCCATACCAGGTGCAACACCAACAGGCCTACGACATGGTCAGTCAGTTATCAGACTCGGTCCTCCTCCTCCTCCTCCTCCTCCCAGCTCGAATTTGACATACAAGTTGGCGCACAGTCCCATGAAGAACGTTCCAAGAGCAGAGGTGGCGGCAGTAGCGGTGATCAAGTCCTTCTTGATCTCGGCCTTGCACAGCAGGAAGACCTCATCGGCAACGCACTTGTCGACGGGGTCGTTGCAAACGCAGGTGCCTCCGCTATCGGATACGATGTTGGCGTTGACAGCAATGATGTAACTGGGAGCCGGGGTCAGCACTGCGGCGTGTGTCAAATACAACCTCCGAGACTCGAGACTTACGCCATGGCGAAGAAGGTAGCCAAACCGGCACGTATCTCGGTGGAAAATTGAGATCCCTTTCTCTCCTTTGGCTGTAATCATCACAACAAAACCGCCTTTAGCAACGCTGCGAATTTCAAGGATTGGTCGACTCGAGGCGGCTCACATGTCCACATCCTTCCAACTTGAACCAGCGGCCGACGGCGCTACGGGCAATGGCCGCATTGGTCTTGTCGAGCCAACCCATCTTGGCGGAGGGAGATGCCGTGATAGTTCAACGTCCGATGTTGAGAGGGCCGAAAAAGAAAGAAAAAAATCTTTTGGTCGGCGGGTCTGTCTGTCTGGGGCGACGGAGGGATTCGGGTCGCGGATGAGAGGCTTGCCGAAGCCTTCAACAACCTCGGCTTGGGAAGGGGGGGAAGGTTGATGGCGTTGAGCTTAAAGACTCAAGAGACTCGAGAGTCAACTCGGGGGAGGACGGTGGCGGCGACACATCTTTTTAAAGATGACGGTGGAACGGGGTCCCTTGGTGCAGCACATGATGTGGGATTTTGGAAAAGTGGGCAGCAAAAAACCAGAGAAAAATCCCTTATCTCTGGGAAACTAGGGCAACGGAGCACGCATCTGGGGACATTCTGGGTTCCGCTGGGATTGTGAGCTCACCATCCCGCTCAGGGTGGCCACTTACACCGGGGCCGGCATGCCTCATGGCGCTTGGCATTGTGGGTTAATGCTCCATCATCCATCGGGAGCCAAATGGGCGTGCATGCATGCATGTCAAATGCATGAGGCTTTCCCCTCTTCCTCTTCCTCCCCTCCCCCCACCATTTTCGAGGCGCCTTCCCATGGCCCAGCTTTCAGCTCTTGTGCAACCTGAAGAAGCAAAGAAGGAACTCTCCGGCTTCTGTTGGGTGGTGACGGGAGACGGGCGGCGACATCCACTCCTCCAAAGTTCGGGCGTCTCCACCCGTCCCAAGTCGATGAACACCATCGATCGCCGTGATCAACCCAGCATTGCCAACCGTGCCAACTTCCCCTCTGTGTTCGATCCGAACTGGCTCTCGGCCCTTGTCATTCGACCCAGCAATTGCAATTGAGTTTTTCTATCAGGTAAGAACCTGACAGATGACTGGCCACCGACCGTCCGACCACCACACGAGCCGGTCGACGTTTTGGAAAGAGCGGGGAATGCCTATCTCTCTCGCCAAGCAGACTAAACCCAGGTAAAACGGTGCCTCGGTCACTTGTTCCAGATCCGGGTGCCGCTAAACCTTCTTTGCCGTTTCGAAGGGCCATCCATCCGGGCATCTCTTGACGAGAGCGAGATAAGATGCCAATCTGACAACGAGCTGAAAGCTCTCAAGGCGGTTTTCCCCTTCATTCTGTTTTTCGTCTCATCAATCGTGGGGGAACACACACCACACTATTTGCAGCATGCAGTCAAATAGCTTGGCATCTGATAGGAGGTCGGCGAACTTCTAATCGTTGCTGCTGTCAGCTTGTCACGGGAAACGCAAGCCGCCATACCCCGACCGGCACTCGCATTTCCCGAACTATCACAATCTTTTTTTTTTTTTTTTTTTTTTTTTGGCTGCGCATTTGAGAGCATAAACCACCACAACCTGCGTGCAGTACTTCTACACTGCGGGCTGGGCAGCGCCTTGTAATATACCCCGTAGGTGCTCCGCAAAAAAAAAGTGAGCATCCACCGGTACCTGGAGACACAACCTGGGATGGTCCTGGCGAAAGTACGTGTTGAACGCGAGTCAACTCCGGTTCGCTTTGGGCCCCGGGTTTGTTGAGGGTTCCCACGTTGAGCAGTCATCCGTACAATGCCGAAGCTGAAAAGAGATTATTAAGCGGGACTTTAATTATTGACATAAGCGGAAAAGTGTGCGTGTGTGTGTTTGTGTGTGTGCTTCACTGCTTGGTGATATTGGAGATATTGCTCGAGGTTGGAGGTTTGTGACGGTCTGTTGGCGCGTGCGGCCCGGCGATAACAGTGGGGGCGCGCGCTGCGGCACTGCAGAGGCCCGCTGTTCTCGCCGTCTTCGAGAATGTAATGTCCCATACCTCAAGACAATACGCCAAGCACCGATAAACGGACCAGGTCCGCAGGGGAATTGGGACGGATTTGATTCGGCGGTCTGAAGATGAGCGTTGTTCGATTTGCAAAAGGGGTAACTATTCCAAGCACAAGGGTTAGGGTAGAGAATGGGCATCTCAAATGTCAGCCATCCTGCTATCTTGCTTTTACAGTCTACTCTGCACTGACGGTAATCATCTCTTAGTTGCCATATCTCATCGTGGAGGTGGCATATCTAGCGAGCAGTTCTTCCTCCCTTTGCTCTCGATATTTTCCTCCCTAATGTCCTCCGACCAGGATCAATCAGTCGCTGGGCATTGGCCAGGTGATGAGGAGAAATGAGCTCTTCCCACTCGGCAGAATCAAGAAGCGGAACCGCAAAGATGCCGTGGTTTGACAGCGGCTGGCCCCGGCCGCAGGAGGGGCTGTAGGACCCCCATGTCTGGCTGATCCAGAGCACGTCGTGGTCCTCGGCTTCGGCCTGGGTCTTGATGAGGGAAGAATATTCCGTGACTTGGGCTGCAGGAGTGGCCTTTATGGCTATCTTCTTGCCAACGGCGGGACTAGACGCCGGATCATAGCTGGGAGTATCAGCGGCCGGGCGTTTTTGCTTTCGGATAGGCTCTTCCAAGCTCATGCTGTGGTCAGCAGTTTCTGCTTGTTTCTGAATATACTCTTCAAAGGTTTTGCTCCGAGATTCTCCAAGGTTGTCGGGCTTTTGATGGTTGAATGGAAACGGGCGTTGCAACAGGTCGACATTGAAATACGTCTCCCACATCTGCTTGTCGGCGTACCACCTGGAAAGGTCCTCCGGCATGCTCTTCTTTTCTCCAACTCCCCAACCCTCATGTCGATGAAGCCTAGGGCAAACTCCTTTCTCAGCACGTTCTATATAGGCCTCCCTTGCCTTGGGAGTGTGAAAAAAAGCCCCAACTTCACCAAGAATCCATTCGCGCCGACCATTGACTCTCTCCTGAAATGCAGCCATGTGGTCAGGTGTGTCGAAGGTTTGACGCGAGAGGGAATTTGTATGAGCCCGAATAGAAAGAGAGGGTGGATTCTGTCACCCTGCGCAGAATAGTAGGCGTATATGTTAGATTCACCCAGGTTGGAAGCCGCAGCCCAGCGGACACTTCAGACCCACTGTACTCTTGAGGATTCGGTACCTATTGCTGCTATGAATTTCATTGGCCAGATTAAAGCACCAAATCAAATTTTAAAACTTAACTTTTGTTGCCGCAGTGTCTTTTTCTCTCTCAAACCTGCTGGAAAACAAAGACGGACGTCCACCCCTGACGGCGTGCTGAAATTATCCAGGTAAAGCATTTGATCTCGACAGAAAAAGTCTGAAATTATTATTATTGATTCTTACTCCGCTATGCCCTAATAGGGCTCGTCGGTCCCTCTACTGCTATATACACAAGGAAAACCGTACCATAAAGGCCGGCTGAAAAACCTCGTATCTACACTATAGAATCATTCCATTAATTTTTACTAATTTAATTTTTACATAGTTAACCAATTATAGATCTCAATCAAACTGCCAAGTCAATATGACTGTGAAGCCGCACAGGCGTGCAGCAAGCTCCAAGAAACTACCTATGCAACGCATCCTCAAACCAACCAACCCTTTTCATTCCCAAGCAATTGGGGCATGCTGACATCGTTTTCGATTCTGAAGTTGCAGAACGATAGACGGAAATGTCAAACGTCTCAGAGACCAGTCGCCCCACTTACCCCTGAATGGCCCCATCAAAAATGTAAACAAAGCTCAACAAGTACACACCTAAACAAAGTCGCAGAAATCATGCTCATTCGAAATAGACCAAAAAGAGAATATCCTGCTGTGGAAGGATACTCACCCTTGAAACAAAACAAAAATTCGGTAATCAAGTTTTTGTAACCAATGTAATCGATCTCTCTCTCTCTCTCTCTCTCTCTCTCTCTCTCTCCCTCTCTCTCATCGTTGCCATCGATGGGCCCCGTGTTTGATTTCCCTTTTATTTTCCTTTTTTACCCTTCGACTTTCGTTTTTTTCCTTCTGTTTCTTTCCACATTCTGCATTTAAAATCAGTATTAACAATGGTAACTGCGGCTTCGCCTTCTTCTTCTTCTTCTTCTTCTTTTTGTCAAAATACTTCTCAAGACCAAGAAGTTTGCATGCTGGTATCGGTTTCAGTCTGATAGAGTGGTGTAGCTCCGCGGTGTGTTTGGCGGGTGAGGGAGGACGCCAGCTTCAAAGTCACGCGCAAAGTTGTGAACCCTATCACTTCAAGTTTATTAAATTATCGTGTACGTCCTGACCAGTCTGGATAGTTTTTGCTCCTGCTAGTATTGGCTTTCGACTGCGATGAGCTGAATAGGCCCTCATCAAGGCGCTGCCGGTTATTTGGATCGGCCATATTTGATGGGGTTTGTTTTCTGAAGTAGCGGAAGTGGGTGGATATTGTTGTGCGGGTTGAAGTTGAAATTTCGATCTGGTGGTGGAATCACTCGCATGTCAGAACTCACATAGCCCATCCATTTTCAAGCTTTATCGTCTGTCGACGTCTATCTTAGGGGTTGGGCTGAAGTTAACGCTTATATGATATTGAGCCCAGTGTTTTCGGTTGTCCAGCAGCTGCTTCTCTCATTTCTATTCGTTTGATTCCAACCTCCCTCCTCCGCAGCCCGTTTCTTTCATCGCCAACCGATACCTCGCAGAATTCATGATCGGCTGAAACCAATCGTCCATTTCATCCATCAGGCCATCTATCTTCTCATGCCTTGCCGCATACGCCCTTTCTTCTTCTGTTTCATGTTCACTCAGGACAGCTACCCCGTAATTCCTCTTTTGGAACCCCGCCATGACGTCGTCCTCATCACCGCCTGACTCATCGTCATCTAGAGAAAGTATATCATCGACATCTGCAACCCCCCGCGCCGTATCTTCGTGGCCGCTTAGTGTCCGAAATTCCTTCTCCCGGTGTGATGGCTCGGGGCTGATAGCTTGTAACACGTCTCCGCCCAGGTTTGTAAGTGATTCGGCTGATGGAGCAGTAGGCAGATATAAGGAGGCTGCCGATGCGAGTGACGACAAGGGGTTTGGGAGAGGCCGAGCAGGTAGGTTCCAACTCGAAGCTCTGGATCTGAGATGTGTCTCAGGGAGCGCGGTGTTGAGGGCGTTCAATATCAGAGGGACCCCGGTTGTGGCTGTTTTTGTTGTGTCTGTGGTCAAGTGAGCGGCGGTTTCGGCGGCAGCCGTCAACGGTTTGGACTTTGATGCGATCCAGCTTGTTATTTTGGTGCTATCCATGTTTGGGATGTTCATATTTCGGGCATCTTCATCCGCCGTTAGCGATCTGCTGACGTATGCTCATGTCGTTGGACTTACTCGATATCAGCACCACTTTACGGCTTCACGTCTGTATGGGAGCCGAAATATCATGCGCCGGCATGACACTGTATGACGGCGTGGAAGGAGAGACAGGTGCTTGTCGCCACCCCGATGGTGTACGGACTCGTCACAATAATGCCAAGTGAAGAGAACAGAAAAAGGATGACTGAATCTTAAAACCGTTTTCAGTGGGGGAGAACGCCATGGCTGCGAATAGTGGCGCAAATAAGCTTCATCTCGTTATCAACGGATGCTGACATCGGATAAAGGGTATTACGCTAGAATGTTCAAGTGCAACTGCAGCGAAGAAGAAAGGCATTGTCCTGTTGTGAGCTCTTTTTGTGTGTTTTTTTTACGGACTTCACCAGGGGTCAGTTTTAAATGCCTTTGTCTTTTTGACAACAAAGACGCGCTGAAGTTCAATCTTATTATCTTATCACACTGAACGTTGTCAATAGCCACATTGAAGACATTTCTGTGCCCTCTAGCATGTGCAACTTAGATGCCCAAGTTTAATATCAAATACGGAACCTCGCCAGTTCCTGTTCCTCTGGTTGTTTTTTCCAGACCGGACTCTATTCATATATCAACACACATCCTCACCCACCGAAATGTCTAGTTCCAACGATAAAAAGTCACAAACAAGCTCAAGCTCGTCCTGGACCTCTGCATCCGATCAGAGATACACACACTCGGCCGATGCTGGCAAGTATGATACCATGGGTCAAGACCACTTCAAGAAGCTAGCCCAACAGCTCAAGGAGAGGCAAAAACAGGAAACCGCGGCCAGGAACAGTACTTCAACCAGTAGGTAGAGAAGAGTTAACTACGCCTGCCTGAAATACCCGAGCTTGCACGGGTTGAGGAAATAATTGAAAAAAGTTATTTCAAACGAAAATCCATTTAGGCTACGTACCAATATTATCTTTTAGAATCTTTTTTTTTTACTAATTTTTTGGCTCAATCTTGTGAAATTATGTGACTGGTGCTCTTTCAAGTCCCATCCACTCCTAAACTAATTAGACACCCCTTTCCAGATATTCGTATGCATAAATCATTTTAATATATCTACCTCGGCTGCATTTGTTTGCACATGATGCAAAAAAGGTTTCCCAACAAATAAATCGTACCGGATAATTATATCGACGTCATGGACGTGCCACAAACGCGCAAGAAGTAGTGCTTACCCAACTTTTTGCAGACAAGTGCTTCTGGCGACCCAAGTATCCAGAAATCAAAGCGAACCAGAAATCTAGATAAGGGCAACTTGGCCGAGTGGTCTAAGGCGACGCACTCAAGGATTGTATTATTACCTATCCTTCTCTTTCCAAGAAAGAGTGTATTGCGTTCTCGAGAGGGGCGTGAGTTCGAATCTCACAGTTGTCAAATCTTTTTTTGGACAAGTTTCCACCTCCTTCCCCCTCACTGCTTCTTTAGTGGAACCTTCATTATTTCCCCTGATTGTCATCAATCTCATGTTATATATCATGATAGGGTTGACTTTCATAAACCTCGCCTTGTCATTTCGGACAACAGCTGCTGAACTCTGAATATGGAATAGTGTAAGACACCACCGTACACATGCTGCTGGGCCTGCTCAAGAAGGCATCGTGAAGAATACATCTGTATCTTCGACGACCGTGATATCGGTATAAATGAGAAAAAATATTTCTGCCAGGAGTCCTAAAACTCAATTTTATCCAAATCTATCTCCTCATCGATCCCAGATTCTGTAACCTCAACCTGCTCCTCGTCCAAGTTTACCCCAACGACAAAACCAGCGGCAGGCTGGTCAATGGTGACTTCCTCTCTCGAAGCCAGATACGAACTGACAAGCGGGGCCCTCACTTCCCCATCAACGGTATTGATGATACTCCGCGCGCCTAGCTCTTGGACATAGCCCTGATCGGCGAGAGCCTTGCAGACGGAATACCCCCGCTTGATATCAAGATTGACGTTCCCGACGGGGCGGAAGAGTTTCTCATCATCCGACAGGTCGATTGGTTTCGTGAGCTCCCGGCCAAAATCGCCCAGGTACATGTCTGCGACGGCTGCTTGTTCGATTGGCGAGAAGGTGAGGAAGGGGATGAATTCTTTGATTCTGCCAGTAATAGGTGCCTGCCGCATAGACAACTACTAGTCAGTGCCTGCCCAGGGTGGTTTTTTGAAAGGGAACCAGGCAATTGGGTATGTATGCTGTTTGGACTTACACCAAATCGCGTGATGCTCTGTTTTTGTAGCTCCCTGGAGAGCTTCTGTCCAAGCTCTTTGGCAGTTTGCTGAGACTTTTCGGAGGTGTCGTTGCTGAAAAGTTGACGGTGGTGGCGAGCACAAAAGCTGTGAATCGTCGCATCAAATGCGTTGGTTGCCAGCACCCATATGGTTTTGGAGCAGTTCACGGTCGTGAGATGTCGTCGATCCAGATAGTCCCCTGAATTAATGACACGCCGATTACGGTCAGTGGTAACTTTACAGAGCGAAACCACATGATCTTACCGTTCTGGAAGGGGATCAGAAGGGATTCTCTGACGCCCTGGTTTGTCTTCTCAAATTCGTCGAGAAAGATGATTGACCGGCTGCCATCGTGTGCTGCGAGGAAGTTGTTGGTGCCCGAGCCTGCCTCAGACCCCCGATAGGGAGCTCGAGGCCCAAACAGGTCCGTCTCGTAGGAAAGGCCGGTGCAGTCAACATTATGAAGATCGAGTGTAAGTAGCTCTCCTAGCTTTCGAGCCAGCTCTGTCTTGCCATGTCCGCTTGGCCCAGCAAACAGCAGGACAAGAGGTCCCTTCGAAGGCATGGCGAGATGGCTTGACGACCAATCAGTCAACATATTGTGTTCAGAGTACTAATTAGACCAAGTCACGAGATGCTTACTTGATAAATTTCTCCACCAAAAGACGGCATGCCAGTCTCTGACCGACCAAGAAATAGGGGATCCCCAGGATTTCGATACTTTTCAGCTTCTTTGCAACCTGCTTCATAGCACCAGAGACCTTCTCTGCCCCGGAAGCGTAATGCAGATCGTACCGAATGGTGAAACCAAAGTTAAGAGCACGGGCTACCCGTCTCCGGGCTGAAGGGATACACCAGCTCTTGTTGTCATCGTCCAGATCATCGAGCTCGTCATCCGTGGGGCCAGAATCCGGAAGGTCGCGATCGAGAGGGGTGTAAAAGGCCCTTGGAATGACATCCACCGAGGCACCGATGCTGAGAAGCACCTTGACAACCATAACTGTATGCTTCTTGAACGATTTGCAAAGACCGATTGCGTACACCAGGAGAGGCACGCCGAGATGAGAGACGTTGACATTGGCGCCATACGATGCCCAAAGCTTGACCATCTCTGCCTTGCCGCTCTCGACGACGTAGAAGAAGGCAGGAATGTCTTTCACATCGGAGTTGATGTGATCTTCGAGCTGCTTTACCGTGAGTCGCTCCCGGTAATACGTCAGATAATTTCGAATCGAATCGCAAGTGTGCCCGCCTTGGATGGCTCCCACAACTTTGGGTATGGAGATGCTGCCCAGGTTTCCGCTGTATCCATAGGCGTTTGGGCTATAGTTATTACTCCCGTCGTTATCATTCCACGGAATATCGTTAGAGTGGCTCAACTGGGCCGGTACTGGTATTTCGGGCAAGACACAGTCCCACTGTGCTGCCGCCGTTGTCCTCAGTTTGGAATTTACCCATGTGGTCTTTTTCGCAGGTTTCTTCATGGTGGCCATTTAACTTCTATCGGTTTCGCGGTTGAAAAATGATGATAAACACGAAAACCAGAGTCGCAGTGACTCGAGGGGGTGGTTTTCATTGTGTCGTTTTGAAGTACAATTCCATGTTAATTATTGTGTTTGTCTTCAACAGCGACAGTCCTTGGCGGCAGGCCTCAGTACTTGTGGCGTGCCGTTTGAGGCCGGCAGCCGATGAAAGTGCATTAGGATTGGTAGGGTAGATGCTCCAATCAAGGGAAAGAGAGTTGGAACCCGGGATGAGCCTTTCTTCCTCCCCGACGACAATCATGCAAGCCCCAACTTGAACTTTCCTAAGACCAAACCCCATTTCCTGATCAAGTGCTAAGGTAAGCTTGCCATTCTTCGGGAACTTGGATCAAACCTGAGAGCATACGCTAATGAATGTGACAGGTTGCAATCCAAAGACTCAATATTATCCAACGACATCTCTTCATGTCGTCCAGGTGTGGTTCGGGTACCAACGCCCGATATTATCCCCGCGGAGAAGGTGAAAACAAGAGAAACAAGCTGGGTCATTCCTGGTGTACATGTATGTACATTCACACACCCCAAAGTTTGGCTGTGCTCAGAGATAAGAGTCTATCATGGGATATCTCGATCTCAAAACTCCAGTGTCACATCAGGATGGGAATCTGCATCCTTACTTGAATTATTCAATCCAATTTCTACCTATACAAGACCAAATCCACCACATGATTACCGAGCCATGACGTGGCCGGAGGGTTCACTCCCCCGTGTCCCCCCGACCCGTCTTTGGACCCTAAATCAGGGACTGGCGTGACTGGACCCTTGAAACATGCAGCCAAGGCCCCAAGCCCCACTCCTCTCCAGCACAATGACGGCATCACCAGCTCAATGAAGACCCGCGACTGCTCGTCTCCAATTGATTGGATGAGTGGACCACTTTTGTTGTTCCGAGATCTCGATCCCAGAGCCAAGTGCTCACAGAGGGGAAAGGAAAAAAAAAAAACAAGAAAAGGAAACAGGCTCGCACGGAGTATAATTTCTTCGGAATTCTGCCCACCCGCTCTGATTCGTGGCTTTGTCTCGGGCGATCCAAGAACCCTTTTCAACACCTTACTCGTACTCATACTAACAAATGCCGCCTTTCCAAAATATTGCCCCAGCTCCGAAGGTCTCGTCCAGGGCAGAAGAGGGTGGTCCTTCCCACTCGCCAATATCCAACATGCCCAATCTTCTGCCTAAAAGGCGGGATGTCGTGCGGAAAGCGTGCATTCCGTGCAGAACGAAAAAGATCAAGTGCAGTAGCGGCCAGCCGTGCAAGCAATGCATGGCGCGGGACAAGACTGCGGACGAGTGCGTTTATGAGCTGGCACCCGAGGAGAGCCTACGGCTGGATAACGTGCGGCTCGAAAAGCTGGTCAGCGAGTTGGAGAAGCGGTTGGCCGACGTCCAGAGCAAGGCAGTCGACATTGCACATCTATCGGCGCTCATGCCTCTCTCCCGACAGCCCTACGCGGATCTTCTCCACAACGATTACTATGGCCAAGACAGCCAGGTGTACGTTGAAGGCTACAATACCAAACTGTGATTCTTTTGTCGACGAACAGCCCCACTTGTCCATGGCATCGGTGTTGTGCATCTCCAACTCTGCTGCCGTCGTTAATACCCAGCTAGTTTTCCAACTCCAAACACGCAGCCATCGTTCCTCTCAGCACCGGGCTCGTCGGCGGCTAGCATCAGAAGCGGTGCAAATCTCCCCCAGGTCATCAATCCTGAGATGTTGGAGAGCTCACCGACCCAAGCTTCTCCAGGTGCTTCTCAGCTCCCTACCGTCAGCTCGCCGCGCCTCGATAGGGAGGTAATGCTTTTGCCGCTACCACAAAACAGTCTTGCGTATGAGTTGTCTATCTGCTGTACGTTGCCAGGCTCTCTGACTCGTGGCCTTTCGAACACGACTAACATTTGAGCACAGACCCGTCTGTATGCCCTGCTTTTACGTCGCCCGACGCGGAACTACTTGGGCTGCAAGTAACCTTCGAGCCCGCCCTTCTTGAGAGCGAAATTGATTTGACCCATTCAATGAAGGCGCCCGTCCTTGACCCAGGTATGATTCTGTGTGACCAGAGGCTAGGCGGATTGGAGGTGTCTGGCAGGTGGACAAACATTGCAATCGACAATGATCTTGCGGCTGAGCTTATTTCTAGGTACCTTCTGACTGACCACCCCATGTTGGGTTTCTTCGACGCCGAACTTTTTCTCAACGATCTCGCGACAAACGGCGACAATTACTGCTCGCCAGCGCTGGTGGCGGCCATTCTTGCTTGGGCGTGTGTAAGCTGTTGTCTGCAACGATCGGGGGTGATGAGAATAGGATGCTGACAAGTGACCACAGCAAGTCTATGCCAATCACTATCCGGACATACAATTACAACGGCACGCGGATCTGTTCCATACGGAAGCTGAATACTTGTTTTGGCATGCCGAAGGCCTCAGCAACGTCACTTATGTGTCAACCGCCCTCCTACTTGAACTTTGGGCAAACTCGTGCGGCCGGGTTGACGATGCTGAAAAGTACAAGACGGCCAGCCTCATGATGAGCCAAGAAATGGGGCTGATTGGAGTGCCGCCGCCAGTTGGAAAAGATAATCAGAATTTGCTTCGTGCTTACACAATGGACTCGGAGGAAGTGCGCGCCAGGTCGCACGCTGCCTGGGGGCTGTTTGCCTACCGCACGTTGGTTACTCTACTTTTGCGACTTTCGAACCTCACAGAATGGTCCTGCATGCTGACGGAGAGACACGTGTAGCGCCTTTGACCTTCACAGCGGCTCCTGCTCGTTCGATGGACAGCCGCTGCTTCCCTTACCTGGCCGAGACGCATACATCGGCCCTGATGGGCTACCGATATCTCTGTCTCACCCTTCTTTTGCTGATTGTTCTTTCGTGCCCGACCGGGAGCTTGCCGTCCTGTTGCAAGAAGTAACCAGGAGAATGTACGGCGGAGATGATTTTGGCCCATATCGGCAGCAGTCCTTTAGTCTCGAGCATGCCGAGTTCTTATTCCGACGTTTCCTCGCATGGGCAAATTCTTTGCCGCTTGATTGCGCAAGAGGTGATCGAAACTCACCGGCGACTTTGCTTACGCAGTAAGTTATACTCTGGGTTCCCCAACAAAGCGACGCGAACCTGACGGCTTACAACTCTTTGCCCCGTCACCGCAGCATGCGTTTTCATAGCGCTGTTATTGCCATATTCCAGCCGTTCGTTTACGGGCCGCTTCAGCGAATTCGTTTGCAAACATTCACCACCAAAGGTTCCGTCATGTGCGCCTTCAACTCGTCGATCGATCAGTTGAAGCGGCTTGTCATCGCCTATCGCAGAACATTCGAGCGTGGCCCGCGCGACACAATCTGCGCAACGGCCGGGTCACTGTTCCTCGCCAGTGGCCTGTGTCAGCTTGGGCCGTCTCAGCAAAGAAACGACGTCCGGGAGCGGTGCCACTACTTTGCAACCTGTATTGCCGGTTTGCTGCACCAGCTTCCGAGGATCCCCGCGATGAAAGTTGTCATCCCTGGGTTGGTATCGGTCGGCCTGTCAACGCGCACTATCACGCCCAAGTACGCCAAACATGTGATGGCTGAGGTTTCCAGGCGGGGGGGAGAGACGAGTCCCCTCCAGGGCAATATTAGTTCTCTTCTCGTTGTCGACTTTGAGCTCGCCCTGACTGATCGGAATGGAGCGAGAGCGCCTAACGCGTCTGCGAGGTTGAAGGATATAGATATCCCATATTCGATTGAAGCACCGTCGGAGGCTGTCAGCATGAGTGGAGAATAGGTTGGCATTATTATGAGCTGCTGGCATGTTGTCGGGGAGAGTAGGAGCCGGACGGAAATCGTGTGCACATTATTCAAGCGAGGTTTAGAAGAGGACTTTTTTCCTCCAATGATTTATCACGGCGCCAGCCATTGGGGTGGAGATGTTCAATCCTACTTTACTTTTCGCTAAACCCATTGTTTCCCTCGGCGGATATGTAGCCGGATACCCAGACGGCATTTGATCTCCCGTTTCGAGATTCATCCGAGAAATGTGGCGCTCGTGGAATCTGGGGAATCCTGGCAGTTGCCCTTTTTAGCCGCGGCGACACGGCTGGAGGTGGGTAGTCTATAACGCCCTGCGCTCAAGAAGCACGGCAACGGGCGGAGGTTGACGGGAGCGAGGGAAATGTAACATGGCGGGAATTTCTTGAACGGAATATCTCGAGGTCAATACGGACGCGGTATAGTGCTTTTCCCTCTTGACCGGGCAGATGGAATTTTAGAGCCATGATACAAGTAGGTAACTACCTAGGCAGGTGTGTATATAACCAAAGTTGCCGCTCCCCTTTCCATTTAACTGATCCATCCTCCTTTCTCCAGTCAGACTTCCCGGCCCATCTCCCCCCCCCCCCCCCCCATCGCCATCAAACACGATGCAGCTCAAACTCGTCTCCCTCGTCCTCGCCGCGGCGGCATCATCCACTTCCGCCACCCCTCTCAACCCCCGGCAGAGCTCCCCCAAGGTCTACCTGGCAGGGGACTCCACCATGGCGAGGACCAACTCCCCGCACAACGGCTGGGGCGAGTACCTATCCAAGTATATCACCCTGCCCGTCGTTAACAAGGCCATCTCGGGACGCTCGGCCCGCTCCTTCACCAACGAGGGCCGCTTCACCGAGATTGAAAAACTCGTAGTGGCCAACGACATCGTCGTCATCGCCTTCGGCCACAACGACGGCAGCTCGCCCAACTCTGCGAACGACAACGGCCGGTCCGCCTGCCCCGGCACGGGATCCGAAGTATGCACCTCTGGCAAGACGGGGGAGAAAGTGTACACCTACAACTACTACATGGAGCAAGCCGCGCGCAAGTTCACCGCAAAGGGCGCCAAAGTGGTCTTTTCGTCCCAGACCACCAAGAACCCCTGGCAGAACGGGGTCTGGAGCGGAAACGCCGCGCCGCCCAGGTTCGTCGAGTACGCCAAGAACGCGGCGAGGAACACCGGGGTCGGGTTTGTGGATCATTACCAGTCCGTCGTCAAGGCGTATCAGCGGCTGGGAAGCGGCGCGGTGAATGCGTTTTATCCGGTTGATTATACGCATACCAGCCCCGCGGGGGCTGACGTCGTCGCGCAGGCTTTCGTTCAGGCTGTTGCGAGGGATTTTAACGGGACTACGGCGCTGAAGGGGTATGTGAGGAATCCGGCGCCTGTTGTTTGGTAGGGGGGGATTTACCTAGGGATTGATGATTTGTTGGGGGTTGCGTTGATGGGGAGGAATGTAGGTATATTGGAAGTTAATTACTTGGTTGTAGACTTGTCACACGCATGATTATACCTGACTCGTTCCCGCACAGTCAGGTAGTTGGTTACCCCCACTCTCGATTCCCTCTAACTGCACCTATGTTCACGCCTCTGATCTTACCCTGACTGGCTGCCCGCTTTGCTCCGTTTCAAGGGATGTCCTGACCCATAAAGGGTTTCGCAAACTGAGAAGCCAAGATATCTTTGGATGATATCTCGATGTAGCTGTAGCTGCTTTTAAACCTATGAATCATTTAGTAGCAAAGGCTGACGGTAGACCACCGCATAACCGCCCGTCTTTGATGAATGCTGAACAGAACCGTCGGCAGACAGAGAAAGAACCAGCGGCTTATTATTCCCAGAATATATCTTGCCATCTGATTCGCGATCGAGATCGCCCGAGCTTTTGTCCTTGACGTTCAACATCTTCCCTGCAAACCTTCTGGGCTCCTTAGTCGTTTCATTCCTTTCAGCGGCATTGGAGGGTTCGAGTGTTTGTATCAAAACTTTGGTTATATCGAAGGTACACCCTGTCGTCTTTCGACGTTTGCTTTTTTCCTGTCTCACCTTGCCCGGGAATAAGCGGCTGCCATCGGGATCAACACCCACCTCAATCTCGGCGCTCGGCCAGCGATGTCGGACGACGACAGCAACAAGACTTTCTTCACAATTCAAGTTGCTCTCACAAACTCCCAGCCTACAACTACTTCCACGCTCCACCCATCATGTCTTCCCCGCCCACAATCCTCATCACAGGCCTCAACGGCTACATAGCAGCGCACACAGCCCTCCGCTTCCTCAAAGCAGGCTACTCGGTCCGCGGCACCGTCCGCTCACTCACCTCTCCAAACACTCGCCTAATCCAACGCGCTCTCTCTCCCTTCTTCTATCCAAACAACAACAAAAACAACAAAAACCTCCTATCAATAATCCAAGTCCCCGACGTGACCATCGATGGCGCATTCGACTCGGCAGTGGAGGGCGTGCAGGCAATAGCACACCTAGCAAGCCCGGTGTCCATGACTCCGAGCAGCGCAAAAGAAATGATGGATGCTTCGGTAAAGGGAACCGCATCGCTGCTGAACTCTGCCCTTCTTGCACGAGGGTTGAAATCCATCGTTTACATGTCCAGCATCAGTGCTGTGTACTCGCCCAAGGCCGGGTCCGGGGTGGGTGAGCACTTGTACGGCGAGAAGGACTGGAACGAGGAGGCGGAGGAGCAGGTGAGGAGGGAAGGCGACGAGGCGCCGGGGTATGTGGTTTATCAGGCGAGTAAGAGCGCCGCGGAGAAGGAGTTTTGGGCTTTTGGGGAGAGGGAGAGGGAGAGGTTGAAGGGGGTGGGGATGAGCGCTTTGTGTCCTGCGTCAGTCTTTTCCCGTCTTTCCTTCTTTTTTTTTCACCTCGGAGAATAACAGAGTACCTAACGTGTTGATACGCATGACCTCTATAGCCCGACTCTCGGCCCGCCGCTTTACTTGCCTGAACCGATCAGCAGCCTGAGCATGCGGGCAAAGGACGTGTACGATATTTTGAACGGTGGAGAGGCGCCGCCTTTTAATACCATCAGGGGTACATTTGTGGATGTGAGGGATGTGGCTGAGTTGGTCTTCAGAGCTGTGGAGAGAGATCTGACGGGAGAAGGGGGTGGTATCAGAGAAAGATATGTGGTGATTGGCGGGCAAAGGGCATCGCCTAGGAGGATTGTGAGAATTCTGAAGCAAGGCCTACCCGACAAGGCGACGGAGCGCATGAGATCCGTGGTGGGGGAGCCGGTTCCTGAGAGTGAGTTTGCGAGGTTTGATGTGAGCAAAACCAGGGATTTGTTGGGGAGGGAGTGGATAGGGTTCGACGAGAGCGTGCTGGATACTGCGAGGGTTTTCTTAGATGACGACAAGGCCGCCAATTAGGAGCTAAAACGGCTCTCCATCGTTTATACTATCAGAGACTTTGGAGCTCAATCAGGATGCAGCCTGGAGTGGACATTGGAAGTTGATGCAACCTACCTTGAATAAGCACCAGGAACGATAGACTATCCTTGGCCCCCGATCCCAGCCAGTCTTTTGAATTCTCCATCACGACGATTGATCCTTCCTCGCCTGCGCCCGTTTCCCAATACTGCTATGACTGCCCATCATTCTCCTGCGCGAGACAAGATGAAGAGATTGGTGGTGACAAAAGTCGTCGGTCTTTTTTCAAGTCCTATTTCATTTTTATAAAGTGCACGATTAAAGTTAGACCCTTCTTTTCTTCCCTCAGTGGTGGATTGTCACCATGCAGAGAATATCTGTAATTTTGTTTTCAAACTATATATAACTATCACTATTAGACTAGTACTTTCTGCAGCCAAGTTGGGTTCCACCGCTCTACTATCCGACGTCGGCCAATCCCGGCCTGATGCGGGGACAAGATCAGATCAGATACAGCTTCGCTCATCCTTCCCCTCTTTCAGCAGCCATCCACATTAACAACCATAGTACCGCCGAAAAGATGCCTCACCCCTTTGACCCGCTTACTCCCAAAGAAATACAGCTGGTCGGTGTTGACCATGATCTGGGCAAGTTCGCACAACGAGATCTGGCTAATCCTTCCGGTAGACAGCCGATATATTGCAACATCATGTTGCCGGAGCAGACATCGTCTTCCGGGTCATCACCCTCCAAGAGCCGCCCAAGAATGAAATGGTGCCGTTTCTTGACCAAGAACACACGATCCCACCTCCCGCGCGCACTGCCAAGGTCCATGCATATGTAAACAAAGCATTCATGGAATTCAAAGTCAACCTCGACATCAAGACGATCACCTCGGAGCAGACCCATCTCGATCGCCACGCACACATCGACGGCGGCTACATGCGAAAAGTCGAGCTCGCATGCCTGGCTCACCCCAAAGTCAAGGAACAGGTCGAAGCTCTGAAGCTGCCAGAAAATGCAACCGTCGTGGTTGAGCCGTGGACGTACGGCACCGACGGAATGAACGACATGTCCAAAAGAGTCACCATGTGCTGGTTCTACCTCCGCCTCTCCGACGACCTCGACGCCAATTACTACGCCTACCCGCTCGACCTCTGCGTCGAAATGTCGGAAGACCTCGAACTCATGAAAATCTTTCACCTCCCCTCAGGCTCAACCAATCTTTCCACCTCCACCACAACAACTGGCACCGGTGAAGACAGTGCCTTGAAACCGCAGGAATTCGACCGCCGCAAAATCCACCAGGGAAGCGAATACTACCCGACACTCACCGCACCACCCCGAACGAGCACCAAACCCCTTCACGTCTCCCAGCCCGAAGGACCTTCTTTCACCATCAAAGGCAACCACATCTCGTGGGAGAACTGGACCCTCAGGGTAGGCTTCAACTACCGCGAGGGCCTAACCCTCCACGACATCCGCTACGACAACCGCTCCCTGTTCTACCGCTTATCCCTGGCGGAAATGTTCGTCCCCTACGGAGACCCGCGCACCCCGTACACGCGCAAAGCAGCCTTCGACCTGGGCAACGACGGAGCAGGCGTGTGCGCCAACAACCTCCAACTGGGGTGCGACTGTCTGGGACACATCAAGTACTTTGACGGGTGGGTCACTTCCGCCTCGGGGACACCCCTGAAGTTGCCAAACGTCATCTGCTGCCACGAGATCGACGACGGGATCCTGTGGAAGCATACAAACTCTAGGACTGGGAACGCGGCCGTGACGAGGTCGAGGGTTTTGGTCCTGCAGACGATCATCACGGCGAGCAATTACGAGTATATATTCTTGTGGTATTTCGGTCAGGATGCGTCGATGCATTACGAGGTCAGGGCGACGGGGATACTGTCGACTGCTCCTATCGGGGTTGGGGTTAAGAGCCCCTACGGGACTGTTGTCGCTCCCGGCGTGTTGGCGCCTAATCATCAGCATTTGTTTTGTTTGAGGATTGATCCGGCTGTTGAGGGACGCGAGAACTCGCTGGTGGTTGAGGAATCGCACGCCATGCCCTTGGACGACGAGACGAATCCCTTTGGAGTTGGTTACGTGACCAGACAGGAGTTTGTGGACAAGGAAAAGGGGTTGGATTTGGATCACACGGTCGGGAGGGTGTTCAAGATTGTGAATGAGGGCAAAATCAACCGGGTGACGGGGACGCCGGTCGGGTTCAAGCTCCTGCCGTGCTACTCGCAGATGTTGCTGGCTCATCCGTCGAGCAGTTACCACGCGAAGAGGTCCGAGTTTGGGGCTCACGCGGTTTGGGTTACGAGGTACGACGACGAGGAGATGTTCCCGGCCGGGGAGTGGACCATGCAGTCTGAGGGAAGAGGGGAGGGGATAAAGTCTTGGATCGAGGGCAGGGAGGAAAGTGTGAGGAAAAGAGATATTGTTGTTTGGCACACGTTTGGGTCGACGCACAATCCGAGGGTGGAGGATTGGCCCGTCATGCCGGGGGAGAAGATGGTGGTTGGGCTGAAGCCGGTTAATTTCTTTGAGAGGAATCCGGGGTTGGATGTGCCCATGTCGACGCAGGAGGCGAGTTTGAGCGTTTTGGTTGCTGATGAGGGGTGTTGTGAGGTGTGAAGGCGTTCACATATTTTCTGTCTGGATCGCCTGGGGCTTATTCCATAAAAAAACGGCCGAGATATTTGTGGCAAGCCTCTCGTTGCCAAATTCTGGGGAAAGGGGGGGGGGGCTTTTTTACCATTTCGTTCCATATTGTTGAGCGCAGTAATAAGGCATGGGTGGGCTGTTCTTCGAACCAGTTGAAAGCACGGGGCACTTAAGCCTATTATGGCAGTGGTTTAGAGATCACTAAGCCACTTTGGGCAGTCTCCCCAATTAATCTCCCATTTTCATTTACAATATTCACCCATTTAAAGTCCCAAACTCTCAATCAACGGCGCTCTTCAAGGAAAAGGAAAACCTTCTGGTTGATTTTAAGCCATTTCGTTCTCTGCACATGCCTTTGTTTTGGCTGAAATTTGACTTGGTGGTCGTAAACATTGCTATTGAAGTTGAGGCCTTTGTGTGTACCCCGTGCTTTTGACGGGTTGCCTCCCTGAGTAAGGCAAGGCATCCATTCTGCCATCATTCAAGACCGCCTTGGCCCCGCTTCCTCAATCACAACCGCCAGACTATTTTGTATCCTTCAGCTCTGTTTAATATGGCTTCGTATTCATATTCCCCGATTGACCTAAGTGCAGACGCGATTCGACTTCTGCGCTTGTTCAGGGGCTACGTGGACGATCCCATACGATGCGAAATATTCCAAACCTTTCTTCATGAAGCCGAAAGCGTACCTTACGAAGCACTTTCCTATACGTGGGGCGATTGTAACTCCCCGTTGGGCAACGTTCAGAACGACAATGAAATAATAATCAACGAACAGAAGGCTATGATCGGAGCAAATCTGTATCTGGCTCTGTGCTCCCTTAGGCAGTCTAACGAAGACAAGATTCTCTGGGTCGATGCTATTTGCATTGATCAAAAGAATGATGGCGAAAAGGGACACCAAGGTGTGTGAATAGGCCGTTTTGCTGTTCCTCCCAGAATCGCCCGAGACTGACAAGATCGATAGTCAGACAGATGAGTCAAATATACGCAAAGGCTCAAACTGTCCAAATCTGGCTGGGTTCGGCAACCAGCAATACCAATCTCCTAATCAATCGGATGAAAGAGCTTGATGAACGAGTCTTGAAGAGATCAGATTACAGAAGAAACTCGCGAGGAGCTTGGTTCAAGGAGTGGGCGGTGCTCCTTAAAGAGATGGGGCAGCACATCCCGGACGGCGACTTCATATCCAGGGAACAGCAAGCCCTTGTGGAACTCTTCCAGAGGCCATGGTTCCAGCGAGTGTGGATTATTCAGGAGGTCTTCAACGCTAAAAGAGCAATCATCAGATGTGGTCGTGACACGGTTCCAACCCGCACATTCGTCATGGCCCCTTGGCTGATGCGAGTCGAGATTGACAGCCATATTCAAGCTGTGCTTGACATTATGCCTGGGTATTTGCGAGCGACCTCCTGGTGGCGTGACAGGCCGAGCCTTCACACACTGCTCATCAAATTCCAACAATGCAGAGCAACTGATCCCCGGGACAAGATTTACGCACTAATTGGAATCGCGTCAGATGTGGCCTGCCACAGAATCCTTCAAGAGAGCCCCTACGGGGTCACTGAGAGAGAAGCAATTTGTACAACTCTTCGCTACCTGCTTTTTGAGCAGTTCCCCAACACGGAGAGCTTAGCCCGACTGGCCCAGCTTCCACAATGGAACCTTGAGGAGTTTTTTAACGCTCTTTCTTCGAGCAAGTTTTACGAAGATGTTTTAAATTGGGCGAAATTCACCAGAAATGGCGATTTATTAGTCGCAATCCTGGCTCAAACACCAGTAAACGTGAATACGCGCTCTCTCACCACCACCAAAAGCGCGCCGTTGCTATTCTTGGCCACGGCACAGTGGCGCGGCCTCGACTCTACCATTCAAGCTATATTAACCCGCCCTGATGTTGATGTGAACGTCATGTCCGACACCAGCGACATGGAGACCCCGTTGTGCATCGCAGCAAGAACGGGAAACTGGCCCATGGCTACACTGCTTCTAGATCACCCCGAGATTAAATTCAACCAGAGAGATCTCGTTCAAATCCAGGCATTAAAAGCCACGTTACAACTTGAAAGCGAGCACCAAGCAAAGGTCGATGTGCCGCCTGTCACACCCTCGTCGAACGTTCTCACACCTTTGTATCTTGCTGCCCGAAGCAATTTCCTCGATATTGCCGGTCTTCTCCTGGACAAGGGAGCTAGTATTGAAGATAAAAATGGAGAGAGCGAGGAGACTGCGCTCCACGTTGCCCTGAGAGGAGGTCACTTGGAGATGGTGACGCTTCTCCTGGACAAGGGAGCTAGTATTGAAGATAAAAATGGAGAGAGCGAGGAGACTGCGCTCCACGTTGCCCTGAGAGGAGGTCACTTGAAGATGGTGACGCTTCTCCTGAACCGGGGTGCAAAGCTCAATCTGGAGGATCGCCGTGTCGATAAATCACTGGTCCTCTGGGCAGCATTCGGCACCGACAATGAACATGCAGTGCAGACGTTGCTCGATGCCGGCGCATATCTTGACCTCAAACTGACCAATGATAAGGGGCAGTCAGCTCTCTGTATATCCTGCCGAAATGGGTGGGTTTCCGTGACGCGGAAACTGCTCGACGCAGGCGCGGACATCAACACCGTGGGCTTCGGTAGACAGTCAGCCCTCTGCGCCGCGGCATTCAGCGGATCCGTTCCCATTGTTCGCCTCCTTCTTGATAGGGGGGCCGACCTGACTGCTGGGGCGCCATCCCAACCGGATGGATCTATCTGGTACGGATATTTTAATCCTCAAATAATTGCAGATTATCGGGGCCACTGGGAAATTGCGGCAATGATACGAGAGGCGTGGGTCAATAGGATAGTTAGTAGCGGTACATAGCTTCAAGTTTCCGCAAAGTCTCTCGGATAAGGCAAGGGCGGAGGTACGAGCTGCTTTACAGAGTCTGCAGTAGCTCCGACAAATTGCTAAGTCCACTTTTCCCTGATTGACGCTCGGGTTTTTTTTCTTCCTTTTTTTCTTTTTTGTTCTGGTTTGGAAATGGCGCTCCCAATGGCAGCTGTATTTGGTGTTTAAAAGGGTTGAGGAACCCTTCTTTTTCCATAGATGAGTACATACAAGTTCTCAGTTTCTTCTCAGCCCATTTTACTTTGTAAGTTATGCATTCTTCTTAGCCTTTTTTTATTTGTATGAATTCTGACTAGGTAGATCTTGACCGCGTCATTGTGCCACTTCGCAGCCCCCTCCCTCAGCTGCTGTGGTCTTTGCTGAAGAGCCCGGCCTGAGCCTGGCCTTGGCCACAGAGTTGAGCGAGACCTTCCAGGTTATCAAAGCATGTTACTGCCCAGCTCTTTCCCCCTCAGCTCACGCTTCAGCAAACGATCCGCCAGGCAATCATGTACTTGAGCAGCGGTCGCGTGTTTAAGGACTCGGAATGCCCAAGCCCTTTTGAAGTCCCGGACTGGACTTTTGAGCTCGACTTCCTCATCAATATCGCTGTGCAATTGGAGAACGAGGCCATGGTCGCGCTCCTTTTGGCGCCCCCTGATATCAATCCTAATCGAGTTGGCATGTTTCGAGAAAGCCCTCTAGCAGTTGCATGCTGGCATAAGAATCGTTCATTGATCGAATTGCTTCTTGCTCACCCAAGGCTTGAACCTTTTTTTTTTTTACTATGACTCCCATGAGTCTAGTTCTTATCCCATAGCCCCTTTGTACGTCGCCGCCGAGCTTGGCTATCAAGACAGTGTGAAAGAGATCCTGGCCAGGGGTGCTGACGTTGATGCGTTGAATGGAGGTGGGGGAAAGACGGCACTGTATGTCGCTTTGAGATGCGGGCATGTAGACGTTGCGAGAACTTTGGTTGATGCGGGCGCGGGCCTGGAAGTGGAGCAGCTGTTATATACTGCATCGAAGGGAGGCTATGCCGCTGTGATTGTATGTTTCCTGATTGATCTAGGGGTAAGACGTGGTGCGAGTGCTGCTTGATGGCTAGGGTGGCTCGGATGTTGATACTTGATGCACGCCGCAAGGAATTGCGAGAGCGGGTGGATATTTGCAAACTTCTGACTTTTGCAGTGTTATTTGAAGCATAACTTGAACAAATACTCTTTTTTGATCAATGATAGTTATCGATCGACGTTGTCAAAGAGGAGGGAGGACTGGGGGGGATGGTTTTCAAGGACTCGGAACGGCAAAATAGGGAGTACTACCATTCGCTCCGCTCGTATCCCACATATCACAGGTCAAAATTGCCCAAAGCACACCACGTCCAAGACACAGCAGGCGGTTCTCTCAAGGATAATATATTCGCATTTTTCTCGCTCTTAACCCCTCCTCCTTTTCAGCAGCTCTCTCTTTTTTTTCTCTTTTTCTCTCTCTCCCCCGCTTCTTCTATCCTATCTCATCATCATAAATCCAGAAAGGGACCAAAAGAAATAACAATAGAAAAGGACCAAAAGGAAAATAAATACAAAACAATCATGTCTAATATATATAATATGAAGAAAAAAACGTGAAAAGAAATTCCTAAATCGTCATAAAATATACATAAAAAAAGCCGCAAAAAAGAAGAGAGAAAATAAAAAGAAAAAAAAGAAAGAAAGGATATCTGGGAGCAAGGAGAGCCTGCTTTTGCACCACGTTGCGCCCACACATCCTCGAATTATCCTTCCTTTTCCATGTTCCCCTTTCCCCCTGTCTGTCTTTTTTCTTCTTCTTCTTCTCCCCCTGAGAATATTAGCCGATACGAACAACATTCAAAATCCCAGATACTCCAATTCATGTTCATCCCATTTGCCTTCCTTCTTTCCTTCCTTCCTTCTTTCCTTCCTTCCTTCTTTCCTTCCTTCCTTCGTTTCCGTTTCCGTTTTCCGTTCTCTGGTAAGTCGTCGCACACTGTCCACAAAGGGGAAAAAAAAAAGTGAGTGAGTGAGTGAGGTGTGTGTGCGAGTGTGCGAGTGTATGTATGTAAGAGAGGAATGATGACGAATGACAAAGAAAAAGACGAAAAAAAAAAAAAACGCCCGAGGTTTTCCTTTTTTTTCTTCCCTTTCCTTCTCCCATCCTCAATTTTTTTTCCTTGATTCATTTCCCCCCCTTTTAATCCCTTATCTCCTCAACTCCCCTCTCCCATTCCCCCCCCCCTTGCCATGCCCTTGTTTTTCCATCTCTCCTCCCCCTTTTCGCCGTGCCGTTATCCATCTATCCATCCATCTCCACCTTTTCCTTAAACCCAGGACAAATTCTCAGAGAGCAAAGGAATACAAGTCACTAGTACAACCAACCATTGTTCTAACCGTGCAAAAAGGCCCTGGTTTTCTCTGGAAAAAAAAATAAAAAAAAATAAAGAGCTTTAGTACATGTGCATGGGCGCATCGGTGGCGCGGTTGTTGAGCGTCTTTGTGGTCTTGTCGGTCTCGATGATGGTCTTCTTGGTCGTCAGGGTGATGATGGTCGGCTTGCGAGTCGTGGTCCTGATGGTGGTGGTCGGGACGCGGGTGGTGATGGTGGTTGGCTTGCGAGTCGTCACGGTCGTGGGCTTGCGTGTCGTCACCGTGGTAGGCTTGAGGGTGACCTTTGTGGTGGGCTTGAGACTTGTTACGGTCGTGGGCTTGAGGGTGACCTTGGTGGTCGGGGTGAAAGTCACCTTGGTGGTGGGCTTAAGGGTGATCACCGTGGTAGGCTTGAGGGTGACCTTGGTTGTGGGCTTGAGCGAGGTAACGGTGGTGGGCTTGAGAGTGACCTTCGTGGTGGGCTTCAAAGAAGTGATGGTCGTGGGCTTGAGCGTGACCTTGGTGGTGGGCTTCAGAGAAGTAACCGTGGTGGGCTTGAGAGTGACCTTGGTATTCGGCTTAAGGGTGACGATGGTGGTGTCCTTGCCGGTGACAGTGGTGGGCTTGAGGCTGGTAACCGTAGTAGGCTTAAGCGTGACCTTGGTAGTAGGCTTGAGAGAAGTGATGGTCGTGGGCTTGAGCGTGACCTTGGTGGTGGGCTTCAGAGAAGTGACCGTCGTGGGCTTCAGTGTGACCTTGGTGGTGGGCTTCAGAGACGTGATGGTCGTGGGCTTGAGCGTGACCTTGGTGGTGGGCTTCAAAGAAGTGATGGTGGTGGGCTTGAGACTGGTCTGGGTGGTTGGCTTGAGCGAGGTAATGGTGGTAGGCTTGAGCGTGACCTTGGTGGTTGGCTTCAGAGAAGTCACGGTCGTGGGCTTGAGTGTGACCTTGGTAGTAGGCTTGAGAGTGACCTTGGTAGTGGGCTTAAGTGTGACGATGGTAGTCTTGGTAGGACGGAGGGTGGTGGTCGGGCAGATGGTCACGACAGTAGAGCCGATGGTGACAGTGGTGTCGAAGACTGTAGTTGAGACAACCGTGATGGTCGTCTTATCACCGATGGTGAAGGTGGTAGGCTTTCCGATGGTCACAGTGGAGAGAATCTCAGTTGTGATCGGAACGGTCACGACGGTGGTGCCTGTCGGCGGCTTGCGGGTTGTTACTGTGGTGGGCTTGCGCGAGGTGATGGTCGTGGGCTTCAGAGTCACCTTGGTCGTGGGCTTCAAAGTCACCTTGGTCGTAGGGGTGAGTGTAACCTTGGTGGTAGGCTTAAGAGTGGTGATAGTTGTGTCCTTGCCCGTGATCGTGGTAGGCTTGAGGCTGGTGATCGTGGTAGGCTTCAGGCTGGTCAAAGTGGTAGGCTTGAGGCTGGTGATCGTAGTAGGCTTCAGACTGGTCAGAGTGGTAGGCTTGAGAGAGGTGACGGTCGTCTTCGTGAAAGTCGTCTTGGTGTTGGGAGGAGGGACAACGGTAGTAATCTTGGTAGCGGTGGTGCGGCAAGTGCGGTAGTACTGGTCATCCAAGATATATCCCCAACCGTCACGCATGTGCATCTCGTTCTTCCCGCGCATCTCACCGTGGTTGGTAGCATACGACTGGTCGTAGTCGCGAGTGTACATGGAGCAGAAGAGACCCTGAGGCTCGTCATTCTCAAAGAGAATATAGGCAAGGAAGAACCTCTGCAACCAGATTAGAGCTCTGCCTTGATGAAGTCGAGGACAGAGGGGTAACTCACGCAAGTCATGTACTCGCCATTGGGACCGGGATGTTTCTTGTTGTAGCTTGTCGTGCTCACACAGTGGGCAGCGCACAGGTGCGGGATGTAGGCCTCGGGGAAGAACTTGAAGCCCATGTAGGTCTCCTTGCCATTCTCATCAAGGGGCGCGTTGATGGTGGCATTGCCATACTCGATGGGGCCGATGAAGCCATCGATGGCATCAGGCACTTCGAGGGGAACCGCGCGGCCAAGAACGGCTCCGGAGAGTGAGATCCCCGCGAGCAGGGCGGACAGCCTGCCTCTCATGGTGATGGATAGTGAGGTACGGACAGCGAGGGACAGGCAGTGACGACTGGGGCGCTTGTTCTATCCAAAAGAGTGTGCTTTGAAAGAGGCAAAAAAAAACTAAAAAAAAAAAAAACTGACAGCGCTTGCAAAAATGCGATGCTATGCGATCTGATGCTTGATCCCCCGAGCTGCTGAGCAAGGCAAGGCTGCGACGATGCTGCTGCTGAGGGAAGAAAAAGAGGGAGAGGGATGAGGGGGAAAGACCGCCTATCTATAGATGCCAGGACATGAGGCTTGCCGTCGACTCCACGTCGAGTCGCAAACCCCAGGATCCAGTCCGGAATCCAGGGTTGAGCATCGGGCTCAAGTCTTCCACATCACAAACTTTTGGTTCGGTGGGCCGAACCAGATCATCTTGCGTTAAGCAGGGCTCCATGCCAGCTCAGGTCGGATCTTGTACAGCTCAATGGCCAGAGTTTAATTGTGTTGCCGTAGTAGCAATGACGCCCCCCAGGACTCACGACCTGCCTCTCTCTTCAAGCTGCATTGTTGTTTGTTCGGCATGCGACACCAGCCAAAACTGGGTCATTTAAATCTAGGGGGGAATTTTGATGACTAGTAAGTATTGGATTACTGAAGTTGTACCGTCCAACTGTCAGTTTGTAGGACAGATTCCTGAGCGTTCTGTTTAATCCTTGTATGGCCTGGATCGATTACCCCTGAGCCCCTCTTTGCCTTTGTTTACTTCCAGAGCCGTGCAATACAAACGAAGGTGCTGCTCCCGAGACGCTAAAACATGCTCGTGTGGGAACTCGACGTGTCGCAGCAGTAGTCGGGGCCCATACATGCAGAGGAATTGCCGGTCTCCGTTCAAGTTGACATGATGCTCCTTGCAGTTGAAGAATGCCATGTCAGACCCCCCGCTGCCATTGACTTTCACCTCCAACAAACTAAGCTTTGAGGCATCAAGCCAAGGTTAAATATCCTTTGGTTGAAGCAAAGGATGCGATGCCGGGATGTTCGAGTTGTTCCAGGACTTGTGAGCACTAGTATTAGCTCTAACCATGGTCAATGCCGATCTGCCACTTTGCAACGGTAGAAATGCAGCGAGAACTCGACGAGCCAAGGAGAAGCACGAAGCCGTCAATCACAATGGGACTGAAGGAAGCGGAGAGTAACGCGGATATGGGAAGCCACCGCACTCAACAGAGTTCTCATCTTGCGTGAAAGCGGGCCTACCTTAATTTGAGTGGACCGCTCCAGCTTTTCGAACAACTCGGGGAGGAACCCATCGTACCATCATGCGAGACCATGAACCCCACGAGGCTCCAGCTCCAGCCCGACCCAGATCCGTAATCACGGAGGAACCGCGCTCATGCTGGGAAAGCAACCCCGTAAACTTGTATGTTGACGATCACTCCCACTTCGGTTCCCATGTCGAGTATTTTTCCGCCATTGGCGGTCCACATTGTTCAAACTAATGTGCAGGCAGGACTGGGCGGCTAAAAGGAAGCCATGCAGTCGTTGATCTTCAGGTCGTTCGCTGGCGACGTCCGATTCCGCCAGCCGTATCGCAACTCGGAGCTTCCCGACTTGCATCCAGACGGCAAGCCAAGTTCAACCTTGCCCATTGTCCACAAAAACCACGACAGAAGCAAGCCAGCAACGTCCACAAGCAGAAGTCGCCATACGAGGCTGCTTACACCTGCTTCGGTAGCCCGTCACTTTCGGATCCCCGTCACATCGCGCAGAGAGTTAGAGCTGAGCCAGAACCTCTTGGGGCTTCAAGAGACTAGCTAAGCCCGTGTTGCTCTGGCAGCATCCCACAGTCTCGATGGGTCGAATTCCAAGCGCCGCCAATTCCTTGCTGCTGACCCGAAACTAGGATAATCGACTCCCCAATTCGATTGCGGCAGCCTTCGCTCATTGTATCCGTACGCTCCATCCCACAGACACCAAAACCCCGAAATCTCAACAGCGCCAGTGACGACGAGCCCACAGCCTCAGTGAGATATCGACACTGAACAAGATAGATAGCCTCGGTCAACGCCTTAATCCAATCGGTGATTTGTCGATAATCCACCCAGTCAACTTTGCCACAACCATTTCAATCACTTTCCCCCGCAGAGAACAATAATACACTCCAAACTTGCAATAGAGACAGCCTATATACACGTACTTCTATTGTTCCATACAAATCCACAATTATCATCGAGAGAGAAAGAGAGAGAGAGGAAAAAAGGAAAAGGGGTATGATATTTTTTAAGAGTTTCCCATCGCTACCAGGAAGAAAAGGAAACCCACACTCTTATAAGGAAAAGAAACCCATGCCAGACAGTCCCAAACAGACGTTTCCCATCTACTGCTCACACAACCCAGCCAGTTTTCGACCACGAAACTGATTAGCCTCCTCCTCCTCCTCCTCCTCCCCACCTGCCCAAACCGTAGGCAGAGGTGTTCAAACAGAGAACGGATGGAACCATAACCCAAGTTGTAGCCACCGGGGCAAAAAAAAAAAGGGGGGGGAGGGGCTTGATAGTTATGTTGGGCGAGTGATCGAAATTAACGAGGTAAAATTTTCCAGAAGCTCCTGAACGCCCGCGTAACTCTTTCGCCCTGTGTCCCCGAGTGTGTGATTTGAGTGTGTGATTTGGGTGTGTGTTTTGTTACCATGTCTTTGCTCGTTTCTGAATGGGCCGGCCCTGTTCTCGTATGATATCCTCACACCTAGCTGGCTAACCCTGACCCGCGCACCTTGTAAATTCTCTCCAACACTCCAACTGTCTAGTGACGCAAAAGCAAGGCCGAAAAAGAAGTCTCCATCAAACAAATCAGAGACATCATTACTCACTCAACTTGCTTTTCGCACCCTATCCGCCCAAGAAGCTCCTTCCGGTCACTATGACCTGGAAGGCTGACCCCGGTTGCCGTGGTAGCGGCGGCCGGTCTCTTAGCACGCGTCCTCCTTTCCCAGTTCTTGAGGTCAATTTCCTCTGCACCAACCTCTTGTTCAAGCGGCTGGGCTTCCTCGTAGACAAACGCGTCCTCATCCTCGACTTCATCGGCCTCGTCATCGCTTCGATTATCCTCAGCATTACCTCCTCTGATAACCTTGACAGCCACACGAAGGATCATGAAGAACCACATGATGGTGAGACCCTGCAAAAATAAAAGCATGGCAAGGAAGGAGGCTCTGGCGGTCTCGTTGAAGCACACTGGTGCCTCGTTGTCCCAGAGTGGCTCCAAATACACCATGAAGCCCTTTTCCTTGGGCGGAGGGAATACCCCACTCTTCTCGCCTTCTGTGTTGTTATAGCACCCAAAGGTCATAACCTCCGGTGTGTGTGCCCAGATGGACCAGCAGACCAGCATGTAAAGAACGTGTCTCGCAACGACCCACGACAGCATGAAAAGGGCAAAAACAACGTCGCAGAGTTTAGTGAAGCCCATGTACTTCAGACACTTGGCAACCTGGCTCCGGGGTTAGCATGCATCCTGGGAAAGCGCACAGCTGGGTTGGAGAGAACTCACAGGAAGAAAGATGTCCACTACGTCCATCAGCACCAAGATCAAAGTACCCACGCGGACAAATCCCTGTCTGTAGGCGGCGTAGATCAACGTGCTAGTAACGATGTGGTGCGAAAACATCTGCCAGTGGTCTTTCCTCCGATCCTCAATATGAATGACAATTAACTGTTGAAGCCAGAATGCAAACTGCGCAAGTATGTAACCCTTGAGCAGGCCGGGAAGCTCGCGGTTGGGCCAAGTCGTCCATAGCTCATGCAGGTCGAGGTATGACGGCGAGTTGCTGTAAAGGTACTGCAAAGCTACTGTTAACTCTATGCGTGGCGTAGAACAGAGAGGTTGTAGAAGCACATACCATGCCGAGCGGCCAGAAAACGGTGTAGTAAATCAGCAGCCAAGCTTGCTCACTGAACCGAGTCACGTCCTTTCGCTTCGAGATTCCCCACGATCTGGCAAACGGTGCCAAAATATACTCCAAGGTCGCCGCACGCAGCAGAGTGAATAGCACAACGAAGAACAAAACCAGGAAGCCATCCTTTCCACCTATCCCATACTCACCGCTCTCGGGATTGTAATACGAAAGTGTGAAATATTTTGCCGTATGTTCCCGGGCTCGAGGCATGCCGTGGGCGAGAAAGAGAAGGGCGAGGAGGTTGAACGAGAGTCCTGCGAAGAGACTATATTAGCGGCAGGACGACAGGCAAGGCCATTGAGAAGTTTTAACCTACCGATCTGGTGCTTGACGAACCAACGGGCAAAACTCTTCATGGGGCCATCGTCTTTCCTTTTGGAGCGCCGTACAAGTATGACATTGCCTTTCCTCTGTCGATATTGGGTTCCATTCATATGTTCGGGTTTCCCAACGCGCTGCGGTGTTCGTCGAGGTGTCGAGCTAGTTGAAGGAGCATTCTTCGCCGAATCTGGCCCATCGCTGGATACAGGAACCGAGGAGCTACTCATGGTGGGCTTAGACGACTGGCAGTAAGCCAATTGACCGTGTGAGCCGTCAAAGTATACTGACTGTTGGTGGTTGGGGGGCTGGCGCAAGCAATCGCGATTGGGTGGCCGCGGGTCGGAGGTGTTGACACTGATAATCGAGCAAGAGCACTCGCGCTGAGCTAGAATCCCACGATCCACTCAAGCTAATCCAATTGCTGCAATCGCCGTGGAGACCGAGCGCGAGTGAGGTTGAACAAGGTGTTTGAGAGAAAGAGAAAGAAAAAAAGAAGAGTTGAGTGGAAGAAAAGAAAATGAAATAAAAAAATGTTAGAGTAGAAAACAGGCTAACGGGAACGATGGGATGGTGGACGATGGGTCTCAACTGCAAGGGAAACGACCGACGAGCTGCCTCCTCTCTTCAAACTCCAGCAATGATCCGACCCAAGCCAGTTCTAATAATCCAATTGAAAAGTAAAAGAAAACGGGAAAACGGGAAAACTGGAAGAAGCACAGGTGATGCAACTGACAACCTCCTAGAAGTTCCACACTCCACACCTATCTTTCTTTCTAGCAGCTTGGGCCGAAATGTTGAGATTGTTGGAGAACGGCCCACACCAGGCGCGAGATCGAAACCACTCAGGGCTTGCTGAGAGTGCCGACACACAGGAACCACAGTGGCACAGCAGCTGTTCTGCATCCCCAAAACCCACCAAGTTCGAGCTGAATTGCTGGACGAGGACATGGAAGCGGCCACAGAGTGGGCATGTTCCAATTCTGGAAAGGCGGGGGAAGGGTGCGGACAGGGATTGCACGGTCCATGTTGCCATGCGGGTGTTCACACTTCTCCTTTTTCTCAGTTGTTTTTTCTGTCCCAAGCACCAATAAGGACCATGTCGCAGCACATGTCCGCTCAAGCCACTAGGAGATTGGATGCACAATCTCGCTGGCAAAGTTGCAAACGCCCCCTTTTCCAATTTTCGTATAACGAGACACACCACCAGAGATGAGGAATTGCGCAATCCTCGCGGTCCTCGAGGTTGCAATAATTGACTTTCCACCACACCCCGCCTCGCCTATACTTCTCTGTTTGTCTGCACGTGTCTGGATCTGGAACGTATAGTAGACATGGCGGTCTGATGATGAAGATGATGAAGATGATGGCTGGAAGGGTGGGAGGCGTGACCGACTACCGATAATTTGTTCATGGCAAATGCTAGACACATATGCTCGAACAATTCTTTAACCCCTGAAAAAGCTGAAAGGTGCAAATTGATCATCATTAATTAGCAGCCCGGTTCCCAAGACTTGCAAGCTCCGACTGCACTAAACAGAAAAGGGGAAAGGAGATGAAACTTGCAACATGCAGGGTTCTTCCCAAGCTTTCCAAGCATGCTAAAAAGGTGTGGGGTCATTAGCTTATTTAACCCTAACCCGATACATTGCCAAGCAAATGTTGGGGGCGCCCTCCCCAGCTCTCGAGCTGGGGGCGTTCTTTCTTGGCAGCCTTGTGAATCTTGAATTGTCCTAAAAATCTCAGCCTTCTCAATTTTTGAATTCATCCCAACCCCAACCAAGACAAGCACATCCTCCAATCCCCATAACCAGGCTCGACGTCCAGAATGAACCAAATACGCGCCATCCAAGCGCTTAACAAGCGAGAAATCGAAAATGGCGTCCCCCCCGAAGCCTCCTGGCACACCGACTACCGCGACACGGCCTTCATCAACTTCGGCGGCATGCCCTACGAGCTGACCGAAGGCGACATCATCACCATATTCAGCCAGTTTGGCGAGCCCAACTTTCTCAAACTAGTTCGCGACAAGGAAACCGGCAAGTCCAAGGGCTTCGGGTGGCTCAAATACGAAGACCAGCGCAGTACAGACCTGGCCGTTGACAACCTCGGCGGCGCCGAAATCGGCGGCCGCCTAATTCGCGTCGATCACGCCCGATACAAGATGCGCGACGACGAAGATATTGAGGAGTTTAGGATTGGCTGGGAGGATATGCAGCGTCGCGAACGGTTAGAGAAGGGATTACGCAGCGAGGACGAGACGGACCAGGAGGAAGAAGAGGAGAAGCCACAGAGGCAGATGCTCAAGGAAGAACTGGAGCTGCAATTGTTGATACAGAACCATGACGACGACGACCCGATGAAGCAGTTCCTGATTGACGAGAAGAAGAAGGAGGTTGAGGAAGCGCTCCGGAAGGAAAAGAGGAGGGAAGAAAAGCGCAGCAGCAGAAGACATCGAGATCAGGTTAGTGACAGACACCATCACCGCTCGTCGCATAGGTCTAAGAGAGGCGACGACGAGGAGGAGAATCGCAGCCGCGACAAGCACAACGACCGAGAGGATAGACACTCGGATAGAAAACGCATTGAGGGCCGGCGGGACGATGGAAGTGAAAAACATCGGGACTCTCGTGACCTGGATCGGGATAGGGATCGTGACTCTGCTCGAAGTGAACGAAGGGATAGAGATCGCGAGAGGGGTGAGAGGGGCGAGGCGCGGCGCCATAGAGATGATGACCGCAAGGAGGAGGATCGTAGAAGAGATCGAGACAGACACATCCGGTCTGCTCGCGAGGGATCAGGCACTCATAGCGATCGGCGGCATCGGGACAACGATGATCGCAGGCGCCGTGACAGGGATAGAAGTCGGAGTAGGTCGCCGCGAAGACACAGAGACTAAGCGGCGCTTCATTAGAAGAATGCTACACATGTACTGCTGAAATAATCGAGATACCCCAATACATACATGAGCGCTAAACTCTATCATATGCCCCTGAAACGTTTGGTAGCTGGAGGCTTCGCTTCCCAATGAGACTTCTTGAGGACGTACTTCACTTCTCAAAGGCTTGTCCCTCCTCCGGAAAGTGTTTTCCTCGTGGTTCGGCTTATTTGGTTTTAGGAAGGCTCTGTATCCTCTCAGGAAGGTCTGCTGCTTCTCAATAGTCTTTGTGTAGTTAAAAACCTACCAAAAACCCACCAAAAAAAGCTAAAACTGCCTGCAATCATTGATCAAGGAGTGTCTCGTATTAATGATGTTACAGGCGACAAATCAATTCCGAACCCTAATATTCTTCGCAAGGACTCTAAAAAGCCAAAAAAAACCAAAAAAAAAAAACCCAAAAAAAAAACCAACGCTTCATCTAAGACCCGTACTCCAGCCATAAACCGTTGCCTATCCCATCCCTTTCCCCAGGCAAAGAGCGAAACACTAATGAACAACCCAACCAAAACGAAAACACCAAATTTCTGTGAAATATAATCATGATCAATTACGAATCACCCAGATACCTCTTCCAACCTTCTCTGACGATCTGGCGACGACCATCGGATCCCTCCTGGATCACAAACTTCTCCCACCGCGCGTCCTTGCCCGCGCCAATCACCACCAACGTAGAGTCTGTCAACCATCCAACCAAGCCCTTGGTCGGCCTGCTGGTGCCGAGCGTCATGAACTCTAGAGTCATAGGGGTACCTTGAAGAGGCTCATCCCCGGCTTCAAACGGTGCTGACGCAAACGAGTAGGTATCGGAAAACACCCGCGGCATCAAGGGTAGCTTGGACAAAACGCCCCATTTCCCCTTGCCGTCGTTGCCGTCCGCCGGTCCATTAGGCGCAGCAGGCTGACGGGCTGGTCTTCTAGGGTGAGGCACGTCAAATATGTGCAAGGTAGCCTTGTCAGAGGTGCAGGCCAGCATTGTGCCGGATGGGCTGAACGCCAGAGAAAAAATTCGTGCGTGATCAACTCCCCTTCGTAGCTCCGCTACTCGCGCACAGTTACTGGCGTTCCATACTCGAATCAGAGTTCCCTGCAGGGCGAGTTAGTCTTCTCTTTTCCTTTCTTACCAGAGAAGAGGAGCATGGGGAGGTTGGAAAAAAGAGAGGAACATACCGTATCACTCGCAGTCGCGATAAGCTCACCATCCGGACTGAACTGAATAGCCCTGACGCATGACGAGTGCGCCGGGATAATGCTCACGTTGTTTGTTGCTAGCTCTACGATCTGCACATGGCCAGCCGTCCTACCGGGAAACGCAATCCGCCTGGGTGATATGGAGCAGATGCCGTTTACGTTGTTGGCTGTTTCGAACGCATGGAGGAGATTAGGTTGTTTGGAAAACTTGTAGATTCGTACGCTGTTCTGCAGGACGAGTATGATGCGTTCTTTGGAGAGCTGGGCGCCTCGGATTCCCGATAGAGCAGTGATCTCGAGTGCCTCCTTGCTCTTTGCGTCGTCCCATACAACTAGCTAGAGTCGGGAACATGTTAGCTAAGAGATCACAGAGGTGGAAATGGGATAGATTGATTGGGGGTCTACCTTGCTTCCGCTGTACTTAGGATTTCTTCCTCCACCCACGAGGCCTAGGAAGTTAGCTTTTCCCATCATCTGCACCAAGCCGATCCCCGCGTTGAACTCTATGTTGAACACATGTTCAGATAAGTTACCAAGCGGACACACTTATCGAGCAACAATGGTGAACATACCGCGAACTGTTCGTCTGGTACATGTTTCCGTGTAGAAGACTGGGTTTGGTTAGTGCTGTATAAGCTTATGATAGTATTGACCCATGAAGTTCCCCAATACTTACCACCAAACCCGGTTTCAAGTCCAACAGCAAAGCAGCTGCAGTCGTCGTTGAAAGTTACCGACAGAACACTCGGGAGATGGCTAGTCTCTAGAGGTGGACGGGTGTTCATTTTGATATGTAGATGATGCGGATGTGATGTTGGGATTCAATGATGTTGGCCTTGAAGGAATGTCGGGGTTGATGATGCACGCAAGATGGACCGATGCGCAAGCCTGGATCACCGCCCCTTCTTAAAGTATACCAAATTGATAAAGTTAAGATATTGGTATCCAAACAACGAGTGAAATCCGATCATATGAGATAATCATCCAGATGTTGTGATGAGTTTCTGTATTATGTGATGTCCTTGAATGGTGGATCAATCAATCAATAACCCTGGAATCAATGCGGTCGTTCGTCCGGTGCCTTGTCCCTCTCTGTAAATGGCTTGGCGCCTGCGCCGAATTTATAAGAGTGTGGCTGTCAGCTGCGGCTGCGGATGCAGCTGCTTGCAACTGTGATTGTTTTATCAACAGCCTACTTGTTATTTGTATGAAGATGTGTTGAGCAGAGGGCAATGCGCGTGTATCCCAGGTTGTAGAGGGCGCCTATGAGATGAATGGGGAAGAGGGGAAGTTGCCGGCGAAGCTGTCCAAGTCTCAATTTAAATTCCAGGCACCTGGGTATACCAGTTCAATGTCGTTTCACCCTCACGGGTTGGTACCTCAAAGAATCAGTAGAGCCAAATTGAGTTTTCAACAAACCGGAATCCCAAAGAGGTTCCAGAATGTGGTTTCTGTCATGAACTGACTTTCCCCACGCCAACCATGCAATTGGGTCACTTGAAGGTTTGAAGATGGAAAGGGAAACCTGCAACCAAGCTGGGGGTGACAGGACACCAGCTGGCAGACAATTGGCACTGGCAATCATTTCCAAAGAAAGCGAGGAAGGGCGGCTCAAGCCTGGGGAATGCTGGAGCGAGCGTTTCCCGAACAAGGATGGTTGGATTAATTGAACGGGCAACCCCTGAGAAATTGTGGGCATGGGCCATTTGCTCCTGCTCTCTGGGTTGACAGCTTGAGGTCGGTGCTCCGTGCTGAAACTGCCACTTGCTGGTGCCAGCGCTGCCATCTGGGCATCTGGACCTGGCTCCTTCCGTAGCACTGCAACAATTTTGTGAAATTACCATTTTCCGTCGGCGCCATCCCAGACCTCTCTCCTTTTTTTCCCAACCCGCAATCCGGAAACCTTCTTCGAAGTTCGTCACGAACCATCGACGACCCCAACTCTCGTTGTTGACTGCCGTCTTTTTGGTGACTGGATAGGCTTCATATTAACTGCTATCTCTTTCCAATTCCCATCCTTGCCCGAATACCATTCCCTGCCTGTTGTACGGCTTTCAGAGAGGTCGGCGCTAGTTTTACCCGTGCCCCCGTCCCCCAAAAGTTGCGACAGAACTCCACACCAATATCATGTCTTCTCCTGCCGTACGTCTACCTTTCCCTGTCCATCCAGTTTGACCGAACTGCCATACGCATCACGACCACCGCTACGCCCCCCCCCCGAGGCCTCAATACCTCACTTGCATTTCTTTGTTGTCCATATCAATCGTGTGATCTTTCACCACACCGGTCAATCGAAGCACACCTGCTACAGCTAGAATGGTTGGCACTAATACATTATTTGGCGTCGAGCAGAAGATGATCCGCCGCAAGAAGAATGTCAAGAAGGGCATCCAGTTTTGCCTCATGGTTTGCGGTGCCTCAGGAACTGGTAAGTCGCGGATTGCCACCACGCGCGCCTGCATTCTCGACACGAGGAGCTAACCGCTTATCTGTGTGTTTACTTCAGGTCGTACCACCTTCGTCAACACCCTCTGCGGCAAGTCTGTCCTCGGCCACAAGGAATCCGACGATCCATCGACTGCCCACATCGAGGAGGGTGTGAAGATCAAGCCCGTCACCGTCGGTATGCAAGCTTCTCTCCGCACGAAGCAATAGTTGGGCTAGATTGAGTCTAACACTTAACAGAACTCGAGTTGGACGAGGAGGGCACGCGCATTTCCTTGACCATTGTTGACACCCCCGGCTTCGGAGATCAGATCGATAATGAGGCCAGGTAACCCAGCCCAGTTCGGCCCAATCAGCTGATAGACCAGCATGCGCTGACACTGTTCCCCTCACGCAGCTTTTCAGAGATTGTGGGCTTCCTCGAGAGGCAATATGACGACATCCTTGCGGAGGAGTCGCGTATCAAGCGTAACCCCCGTTTCAGAGACAATCGTGTTCACGCCATGCTCTACTTCATCACTCCTACCGGCCATGGGTAATTGCTCTCGCTCCGCCAGAAGAAAATGACAACGCTGACAGCAGATTGAAGTCTCCGTGAGTTGGATATCGAGTTGATGAAACGCCTCGCCCCCCGTGTCAACGTGATCCCCGTCATTGGTCGCGCCGACTCTCTCACCCCCGCCGAGCTCGCCGAGTCGAAGAAGCTCGTGATGGAGGACATTGAACATTACCGCATTCCCGTTTACAACTTTCCCTACGACATTGAGGAGGACGATGAGGATACTGTTGAAGAGAACGCTGAGCTCAGAGGGCTCATGCCTTTCGCCATTGTCGGTTCGGAGGATGTTATCGAGATTGGTGGCCGTCAGGTGCGCGCCCGTCAGTACCCATGGGGTGTTGTCGAAATTGACAACCCGCGCCACTCCGACTTCTTGGCCATCCGGTCTGCCCTCCTTCATAGCCATCTTGCCGATCTGAAGGAGATCACCCACGACTTCCTTTACGAGAACTACCGTACCGAGAAGCTCAGCAAGAGCGTTGAGGGTGGTGCTGGAGTGTAAGTTGAACTCGGTGCCGTTTCTATTTTGTTGAGACTTGACTAACATGTTTGTAGTGATTCCTCAATGAACCCTGAGGATCTTGCCTCGCAGTCTGTCCGCCTGAAGGAGGAGCAGCTGCGCCGCGAGGAGGAGAAGCTTCGCGAGATCGAAGTCAAGGTCCAACGCGAAATCAACGAGAAGCGCCAGGAGCTCCTCGCCCGCGAGTCCCAGCTTCGCGAGATCGAGGCTCGGATGCAACGGGAGGCTGCGGCCGCGGCAGCTGCCCAAGGGCAGACTTCCAACCTCTCGGAGCCCAACGGCAACCAGGAGTAAGGCACAATGACAACAACAACAACAACGTTGCTTCTCGGTTCCATGGGCTTTTAATATTCCGCTGCCGCTGTACCGATATGGCAAACCCTCGACCCTTTCTGGGTGACCTGATCTTTCAGTGCAGGCGTTGGTTCTTCTGGTGTGTTTAGAGACAAAATATTCCCCCGCTGTTTCTGCGATTTTTTTATTACCCATACGATACTCGCTCGGGAACAAATCCATGATTGTGACGAAAAAAACAGAGGATGACCGAGCATCTATTTTTGATGGCGTGGCGGCAAGGAGTTAACCGGAAGGGCGTTGGTGATCGGGCTGGTCGTGGAAGAAGGGGTTTATGGACGGCAATCAGGGGGCGGCGGGTTCTGACTTGGTAGCTGCACGGCGACGGTCTGGAATGTCACATTGCTGTTGCTGATGAATCTGCTCAGGGGAAATGGCGAGGTTCATATACGGGAGGATATGTGGAGGGGTGGCCGATTGTTTCTTTCTCATCCTCCTTCCACCATGGCCAGCTCGTCGGTTGTAGCCCATGTCCGCCACTTACTATCTCACTTTTTATTTCCTTGTTTCTACTATTGGACTTCTAATGCAGATATCACCTAAATTAAGCTTTTTATCAGAAGGAAACTTCATTGTTCAATATTCATGTTCCTAAAAGCTCAAAGCAGATACAACACCGCGCTGGACTTCCCCTTGAAGGCTGCTAGTGATCACATCTGGGTTTTTTTCTTCTTCTCAAAACTACTTCCAAAAGTCATATTATCCGCTTTGGAGGTCCTAAGCACGCAACAGCTCGAGTCAACCAAGAAGACCACCAGGAAGAGGTAAAAGGATAAGTCCGGACGAAAAGAAGGGAAAGATGTAGGAAAGTGAAATTCCATAGCACCAACAAGAGAGGCACAGTTGCATCAGAGTCTAAAACAAACCCCGTGCACTGAAATGATGACCCAATAGCCCAAATCAAACACAGTATCGAACGGCAGCCCCCTTTTACCATCCTTCCCCAGGGGTTCAGCCTACGCAGCCCCTTTACATATCGTAACAATTAATTTCATTCACCGTCATCTCTCTGCCCCAAAAAAGCAAACGCCCTCACAACCAGTGCTTAGTTATTGTTCTGGTTGTTGAGAATACGAAGGATGGCTAAGAAGAGGTTGATGATGTCGAGGTACAAGCTGATAGCAGCGGCAATCTCCTCCTCGATGTGGTGCTTGCGCAGGACGAGCTGGGTGTCGACCAGGATATAGCCGCTGAACACCAAAGCGGTGATGAAGCCGTAGATAAGATCGGTGGTGCCGTTATAGGGCAAGAAGTAGGACATGAAGCCGAAGAGGACCAAGCCCCACAGAGCGCCGAAGAGGTAGGGCATCCATGAGGTGAAGTCGTACTTGGTCTGGCAGGCGAACGCCGTGAGGAAGAGGAAGATTCCTGCGGTCAGGACGACGGCGTTGAGCACGATGGATGTGTCGTAGAAGGATACGACGACGGAAATGGTGTATGCCTCTGCGAGGGTGAAGCCGGAGAGGTAGACAAGGTTCTGCGGGTAGGAGAAGCGCTTCCAGTATGTGGCGACGAGGAAGCCGATCGAGGCCAAGAGGGAGATCCAGACGATCGAGGGGTTGGACTGGATGAAGTTGCGGTAGCTTTCCGAGAAGAAGGAAATGGAGCTGACGATTGCTGTCGCGACGAGCTGGAGGGTGAGGATGGTGTAGACTTTGCGGATGAAGACGTTGCGAATCTCGACGGAGGCTTCGGCTACCGAGCCGCCAAACTTTTGATGGGAAGTAATTGTTAGTATTGGTGGTGATCTATGATAGGTGTCCTGCGAGGTCGCATTGAGAAGGTGGGGATCATGGCGCTCTTCTCAGCCTTGTAAAAGGAACAAGTTTGGAGGGGCTCACCTTGAAGTCGTCGGGGATGTTGTCATCGTCGCTGCGAGGAGCGCCGAAGAGATAGGCATCATCCTGAGCGGAGCTGCTCCCAGCGTGCGCTTGATACGAAGGGGGAGGCTGAGAGTAGCTCGAGGGCGCATCAGGGTCCTCCTGGGGAGCAGCCGTGTACTTGGCTGTAGAAGCCATTCTTGCAGGTGTGTGGTTGCTTGCGTATCGAACAGTCTGCGTTTGTTCTGAAAGAAGAGGAGAGGTTTGGGTTGATGGATGCGACGGCGAGAGAGAGCGCGACAGAGCTGATGAGACCTGAAGGAACTGCTGGTTCATGTGTTTGCTTTTCACTGCGTTGCGGGTATTAGAAATGGTTGATGGATGACGAAAGCGACAGCCTTTCACAAGGATGACCCGAGAGAAGGTGGGGATGATGCCAGTAATATAAGTGGGTGGCGGAGTCGAATCAGCAGTTGGCAACCAGGCGGATGCCGGAAGTTTCTAGTGCGATCACTGGTTGGGGAAGCCGGAAGCTGGGGGAGTCGGGGTTGAATGCACATTTCGACAAGGCAACCAGTGATACAAGAAGATTTAGGTCTGCAGCCAAGCGCTCCCTCCGCCTTTGAGGACCTCTCACGCCTCGCCCCGGCTTCCAAAGAGATGCTTCGATTAACCGAATATATTGCAGCACAACTGTGCATTACCCCAAGATGTGGATCGAAATTCATAGGACTCGGGAGAGGTACCTGGTTAAAGAGGGTTAGGGTTAGATATATCCAGAACCCCTGGGAGCAGAGGACCCAGAATTCCCAGAGAGGGTCCACCGCCTGGCAGCGGCTCCCGCCCACCCTCGTTGCCCGCATGCCGCACTGCAGTTCAAACGCCAGTCGCGTCTCCGAAAGACCATCAGTGAATGGTTTCGGGGATTTTACGGCCCGCACCTGCAACTGGTTCTTGTCAGGTTATCGATTGTAGCACAGCTCAGGAGGAGCATTTGCCGAAACAACAAGACTTTTCTTCTCCCAAATACCCCAAGACGAAACCACCTACAACCTACGAACGGAAAGCCAATGCGACGGCGGCACCGATAGGCTTCGATTTTGTTATTTTTGGGATTCGTGTAGAGCTCAGCTCAATCTTGGGCAGCCACAGCCAGCCATGGCGGGAAATTCAAACCGCTACTCGACCTACACCACTGCTTCAGTTCAGTCAGGCTCGGACGGCAAGAATGGGGATAAGACAGAAAAGAAGGATCTGTGGAGCTCTATGCTAGATGGAGTAGCCAGCGCAAAACGTCTGCCAGAGAAAAACATCATCTTGCTAGGAGGTTCCGTGGACTCCCAGAGAGAGTTCTTCGAGTCGCTCTCCAACAGCGAGCTCCGACGTACACTCGACCGCAACGCAAATCGAATGCCACCTGTCGCAAACAGCTTCGCCCTGGGATACACCTACTACGATGTCTTGGACGCAGACCAAGAGGATACTCTTGCGCGAATCTCTCTTTACACCCTGACGAACCCCTCTCCCACCTTCGCCTCCCTTCTACGACCCCTCTTGACCCCTCAGTCGATACCGAATACCCTAATTGTAATATTGCTTGATTGGTCACAGCCGTGGAAATGGATGCGCCAACTGCGGGAGTGGGTCCTGCTACTCCGGACGGTGCTCATCTCTCTGAGCGAGGATTGTAAGGAGGCTATGCAGGAGGTCATGTTGTCATGGCGGGATCGTGGTCGAGGCGGCGGGATCAACCTCGATGGCACAGCCGCTGTCCCCGTGTCGGACGATAGCGTCGCTCTGCCCGTGGGACCTGGAGAGTGGGAGGATGGATTAGGTCTCCCCCTTTGTGTGGTTTCTCAAAATGTACAGTCTCCCGGTTCGCCGTATTTTGGCAATGAAATGGCTAACAGTGATGCTAGGCCGAGAAAATGGAATATTTGGAAAAGAACCAAGGATGGAAAGAGGAAGAGTTTGATGTTGTTTTGCAATTTATGCGCACAGTGCTTCTTAGACGTAAGGCTGCCCGCGAACCCCTGAACAAAGACCTTGAACGCTGACCATGAACTCAACAACAGATGGCGCCTCGCTTATTTACACAACCCCGTCCACAATTTCTCAGCTCTCCAGTTTGATCCATTCCAGCTTGGGCATTCACTCGCTTCTCAAGAAGCAGCCACTAAAACACAATGTCATTGACCGAGATAAGATCGTCGTGCCGCCAAATTGGGATTCTTGGGGCAAGATTCGAGTGCTTCGGGAAGGCTTCGATGTTGAGCGAGTAAGCAAGGGCTGGGAGGCAGACTTGGACCACACATACCCGCCGCCTCGCCAAAACGGCTATGCCACAGAAAATGGGCAGGTCAACGGTGAAAATGGCGATTCCGCCGACTTTGGAGAGGATGAGTACGAGGAAGAAGACCCGGAGGGATCTACCGTTACCCTGTATGAGCTAGCCGTACAAGATCCCACGATGGACGCCCTACAGCTTGCAGGGCGCAACACCCACTCAACAGAGCTCGAAGTCAGCACTGAGGATACCCAGGTTTTCTTGGGTCAGCAGCTCAAGATCCTTGAGGCTTTCAAGCACAAGAATGACGAAGGGACCCGAGGAGAGGATAGGTACAAGAGCATCAACAAGAAACCGCAGGAAGAGGACGAAATCGACAGCAGCAGTTACATGCGGCCGACCGAGGCGAAGGTGCTGGAGCACATTGGCCCTGTTCAGTTCAACATGGGCGGCATCCAGGTCGACGCCGACGACATGGTGCAACGGCTCAAGGTACGCATTCATTCCCCCAAGATATCATCATCCGCAACTACTTACTAACTCGATGTGTTTATCAGGACCGCCAAGCATACGGCTCTACATCCGAGCCCAGCACCCCGGTCGATGAGGCGGTTGTCGAGCAAGCCCCCCAAATGGATACGGAGAATCTGCAAGCCTTCTTCCATGGTCTTATGAATAGGAGAGGCGGTGCAGCGAAATAAATCATTTGTAATACAAAAAAGCCAAGCATATTTTTTAAAACTCTTTTACACTCGCACACACACACGCACACACCAGCACTTCTTTAGTTGAACCGCATTACCCTCCCAGACCAGCCCGGCCCTGAGAGAGCGGGCTTTTTACATCACTTTGTTGTATGTAATTACATGTACATGGGATTCTCAAATGGTCCTTTTTAATTCCCGTGGACCAAATGAAGGAGAGTAGGGAGCCAGAAGGGGAAGAAACAGGAAAACAGATATATATATATATATATATATATATATATAAACTTGTAGATTAGATACCCTCCCCGAAAACCCATGCCGACCTGAATGAATAGATAAATATATAGATGGTTATAACATGTTCTGTTATTTCCATCACAATCCTTATACGTGTATATATATTTAAAAACCAGCTTTCATATAGACCCTTTTCCTTTCCCTTTCCCAAATTCTTTTCTATATTTCATCTCGTTCAGAAACTATACAAAATCAAAATCAAATCCTCATCTCCTCCAACTTCCTCTTCAACCCACCCTCCCCCGCGTCTTCTTCCACCGCCCCGGTTTCCTTTTTCCTCTCGTCCCAGTTGACAATGATAGCCCTCGCCTCCGCCCTCGGCAGGGTATAGTACCTCATCAGGGCGTCCTCGTCGTCCGGGAACACGGGATGCTTCTTGACCCCGAGCCTGGCAGTGACCACGCTCGTCAGCAGGCTGTTAAACAGCCACGGGTACTGCAGAATCTCGGCCTCGAAGGCGTTGATTGTTTCTTTGGCCTGGAGGGTATATTTCTCCTCGTCGAGCAAGGCGCCGAGACGGAAAAGGTTCGAGGCGGAAACCGAGTTGGTGGAAGGAGCCGACTTGTCCATGCCTGATTTGAGCCGGAGCACCGTGTCGGACAGCGTTTTGGACTCGTTGGAGTAAAAGCCGCCCGAGTATGCGTGGCGGGCAGATGGCGGCTGAGTGGGCGATTTATCGGCTGGTGAATCGTAGAAGAGACGGTTTTGGGTATCTATTAGAGGTTAATATTGGAGAGGCAAAATAAAATGGGGGGTGAGATGGGATGGGTACATACCCTGCAGCTCCTTGGCCCAGCTTAACCACCCGCCATTGAAGGTCGCCTCGTAAAGATCGAGCAGGCCCTCGATCAGGAAAGCATAGTCATCAGCAAAACCCAGGGTCTGACTCGTTCCGTTATGCCAGAACCGATGGAGCACTTTGCCCGTGGCACCCGGTCTCACATCGTCAAGCCAGAGATGTGCCCGGACAAAATTTGCAGTCTTTTCCGCGTTTGTGATGTAATCTTTGCCCGTCTTGAGACCGTTCGAAGCTGCCTGAGTTCTAGCCAGGGCCGAGATGACCATGCCGTTGACACCAGCAATGACCTTCTCATCTCTGACCGGAGGCACTCTCTCCTTTTCCCGGTGAGCTCGCAACTTCTCTCCCGCAGCAGCAATGATGCGTTCAACCTCAGACACCGGAATACCAAACTGTTTGGATAACTCCTGGGCATCCTTTGTGACGGAAAGGACATTCTGGTTGATAAACTCATCGTAGGGATCCTGGTCTTGCGGGATGTTGCCATCCTCTTGTACGTTCCAATGGGCTGCCGCGACATCGATTGCGAGATCGCTCGATGCCGCGCCAACAATCTGGTCGAACTCCTTGCGCGTCCAAAGATAGTATCCTCCTTCGCGCTTGTGATGATCTCCCTTGCGGTAATAAGAATCAGCGGCCTCGCTCGTGATCACGCCGCCATCCGGCCGGGAAATTGAAGGGCTGATGAGATAGTTGGCCAGCTCCAACACAACATCAGCAAACTCGTCATTCTTTGAAAGCCCGTTCCACCCCCGCTTGCGCACCTCCGGAGTTCCAAGCCAAGCATCAAGGTACACCCCCAACAATAGCGCATTCTCTCCCACCATCTTCTCGAAATGGGGCATGCTCCAGTCGCTGGTGGCGCTAAACCGCATGAATCCTGCGCCGATATGATCCCTAATACCACCATCTCTGATCTTCTTCAATGTCTTTGTCGCCATCGCAGCCGCGTTTTCCACCTCCTTATCGCCAATAACATCCCTTACTTCTCGAGGAAACTGGGGTAGGCGCAGCAAAAAGGACAACCTCGCCGGGTTGGGGAACTTGGGCGTGCCGAATCCGCCATCTGTCGAGTCAAACATCTTTGCGATCCCGTCAACGGCTTCGTCCAGCTGGTCCAAATCCAGATCTCCCGGTTCCGCAGCAGAAGTAGACGGCGCAGGAGCCTCGCTTTCTCCAAAGGTCCCTTCCTGCGCAAAGTCCTGAAGCTTGTGCAGCATCTCAAACGCTTCCCTCCTACATCTCTGCTCCTGGTCTACCCAAAAAGTGTGAATCTTTTTCGCGATTGCCAGGAAGTCATTGTAGACCTCACCACTGACTGAATCCGGCGCAAGGCTCCCGCCTGCTAGGCTGTGCTCGGTCCCTGGACCGGGCCAGTACGTGCCGCCGAAAATCGGATAGAGATCAGGTGTAAGGAACAAATTCAGGGGCCAGCCGCCGGTTGCGTTGACTGCCTCGCTGTAGTTTTGGTAGATAGTGTCGAGGTCAGGGCGCTCCTCACGGTCCACGATAATCGGGATAAAGTTCTCGTTCAGAAACTCTGCTACTGAGGGATTGGAGAATGAGTCTTGCGTGGAGAGGTGGCAGACTGTGGCGCAAAACCTTGGTTAGCTTGTTGTAATAAACAGCAGACAAAGAAGTGAGTGAGTATGCGCTCACGATGATCAGCCAGGAAACCGATATGCATGAAAATGGGCTTGTTCTGCGAGACAGCGAGAGTGAGAGTGCTCTCATCCACGGGCTGCCATGCGACGGGTGTCTCAGCATGTAGACGGACGTAAGGACTCCTGCTTTCGCGAGCGCGGTTCTGGAGACTCGACTTGTTGGCCGACTGGACATTGGCTGGAAGACCAGCCTTCTCCCGTTGTAGCTGTGCGCTCATCATCTTTTGGACAAACGCGTGGCAATGACGAAAACCGGGTGCTGGTGGCAGGAGTCTGGGTATATAGACTAGAGCTCCGGACGAACCGGCGGGAAAGCGGCGGCGGGGGAATCGAGCCGAATGTGGCTCTCCCTCTCTTGGCGCTCACTTGTGAAGTGCCCGAGGAGTTCGTGAATCGCGGGGTATTACGGCGTTGATGCCTTGTTGATCTTGTCGAATCCCGAACTCTCAACCCCTCAATTATTTACGTAAACTCGGGAACTCGGGAGCGCACTTTAAAGAAAAACTCTAAAAAAAAAAAATACAACCACTAAAATAAACTTGGCTTAGAGAGCAAGACTTGGAGGGCTTCGTGAGGAGTCAAGCTGGGCACTTCTGTTAGCGTAACTGCCGGGTGGATCTTGGCGACGAGATGCTGACAGGGATCTCCAGTGATCTTCTCTCCACAACACCCCTCGCCTGACGTAGTCCGCCTTATCAGCACTCTTCAACCGCTGTTATCTCGGCAACTCCCGGCTTATAAGACACTTCAATCCTTCCATTTTATGTTTAGAATTTTGAGTTTTGAATATTTTTCTGATTCTAATCAGTGAAAGAATTTTACGGGTCAGATCTCAAGCGCCTCATGGCATGAAACGGGAGGGACATCTCGATAAGGGACCAGGTACTACTGTACCTGTTCAATGACCAACGCTGAAAGTCCTTATATTTCATAAACTCTTAATTCTTATATCTTTGTCCATCGCCGAATATCTTGCCAGTGCTTGTACAGCAGACGATCCAATCCGACCTGGTTAACCCATGGTCCCCTGCAGACCCAAGTTTCACACCCTGATGGAAAAATGCGGTGTAACCACATGTCCTACGGTCGGATGGGGGCGGGCTACTCACTCCTCCACAACACGAAGTTCGAGTACGCTACATTCAACCAGCCAGCCCAGGCGGTCACCGTCCCTCCAGACAGCCGGCTGCCACATGGACACCTTATGAAGAAGAAAATAAATGTGAAAGGGGGGCGGGCGATAACGGCTGGGAGCAAATTTTCACACTCGGCTGTGAAGCCAAGAGACACTGATCAGACTCACGTAATTAAGAAACGGAGAAACGAGAAAAAAGGTAATCTAATTCCTCAATATCTAAAGAGCAGTCGCCGCTCTGGAAAAACTCCAATCTAAATGCCACCCTAGCTGTAAGGTCCGGGAGAGCAGGGAAGAAAAAGAATCGAAGGTAGAAGAGTCCACTGCTGGGACCAAAAAAAGGTACAAGTATGTACAAAAAAAAGAACATAAAAAGTCCACTCTGATCAAGAAAAGGAGAGGGATCGACAAAGTGACAAGGAAAACAAAGACCAAAGGACCACTCTCTTCAACCTAGTCCTAGGCAACGAATAGAAGGCAACGCAGAAAAACTTCCTCCCCCCAGAAAAAAAAAAAAGGGCTGTTGCCGCTTTCATGCTTTAGCGTAAAATCAAAAGTCCCATTTTTTTATGATCCCGATTCCTCTCTCTCATATCATCGTAAAAAGAAGAATAAAAGGCTTGGACCCCATAACATCGTATCGTGCCAGCCGTGGTGAAGATCGAAACGATATGATCCATTTTGCTGTTGGGACCATGTTGCGAGCGTTTTGCTGGGTCCAAGAACGAAGATCGCATATGCCATAGTGGGAAAGAAAAGGACAGACATCAACTAACACCGTTTGCGGTGGTAAATCATCCCCCTTTGTGCAAAGCTATAGGCTACAAGAGAAAGTTAAACTGCACAGCATCTTGCGGTCTCTCCATCCTGACTGCGCAAGTCAGGATATCTAAGGTCCAGCAATAAAGGGCTGGCCGAGGGGTGGGAGGACGTTGACGCCGTAAGCTCCGCCCATGTTACCTGGTTATCTGTGTCAGGGCCAAAGCAAGTGAGGGTGGATCAAGTTTAAACATACCAACAGGGGCGTAGTTGCACACGGTGTACCAGGACTCAAAGTCACTAGCAGTCCCAGCTGGGCACAGCTGAGAAGCACAGCCAACGCGCTCAGAATCCTTCCAGACAACCTGAGAGAAATGACCCCATTTCTTGAAGTTGGTCATATCCGGATTCGGCTTGCCATAGTCACTGGTGGCGAAATCCTCGACTTCGTTGTTGTACCAGCCATCGGTAACTGCACGGGCAACCGAATTGCTGGCTCCAAAGGCGGCAGCACCGGAGGATGAACCCCACATAGCGAGGTTCTGGCCGTAACCACCACCGCCGATTGAACTGTGTCAAAGTTAGACAAGTGTCTGTCTTGAGGAATAGACGAAAGTGAGAGACTTACGTGTCGTGAGCAAACTTGCATCTGGCGGCGAGCGTCGCTGCAGAGCTAGCAAGATTCTGGTCCCAGTCAAGAGCGCCAGCAGAGTGGTTGAAGCGGTGCTGGTTGTGGTGGAAAAGAGCGGTGCTTGGGTAATCCGAAGGCTGGGCAGCCTCAACCTTGGTAGCAACAGGGGCAGGAGCGGGTGCGGGAGACGGTGTCTTGACCTCGACGGCTTCCTCAACAACAGGGGGGGGAGCCTCGACAACTGGGGCGACGGTGGTTACAGGCTCGGGGACCGGAGCAACGGTAGTCACGGGCTCGGGAGCCGGGGCCGGAGTAGGTTGAACAACCGCCGCAGGAGTGGTCGGGGTAGAAGGTGCGGGAGGGGGAGGGGGAGGGGGGGGGACAGATGTAGTAGTGGCGATGCGGCGTGCTGAGGTCTTAGTCCGCTGAGCAGGGCGGATGAAAGCGGCAGTAACCTGGTCGCCCTGGGTGACAGTTACCGTAACCCACTCAACCACAACCTTGGTGTCGACGATGAGACGACGCTTATCGAGAATGGGGCTGGCAGCAGCCAGAAGAGCACCGCAAGCGGCGAGTATAGTGGACGACTTCATTTTGGTTTAGAAGGGCTTATCGACTGTTTTCTATGTTAGCTTTTCTGATCATGATAATCCCCTGTATATATCTATATATATATACATAAGACCTCTCTCCGCAAGAGACTGTCTAGGCATGAAACGGATTGGAGGGCTGGAGCAGCCACATACGCTATATGAGAGACAAATCTGAATCAACGTACCTGAACTGAAGTGTTCACTTTTTTCGTCACAGTATTTTGTCAAGATCGGAAGCGAGGAGGTCGAGTTTTATACTCAGAACTAGCTGGGGCAGCACTGCTGTCTTCGACACTTGGTATCCTTCAAGGATGATCGATTTGATCGTGTAGCTGGATCGAGATGACGTCGCTCTTCTTGCCGAGGATTCTGCTGGTGATAGGAGTGACGAGAGTTCCGAAGTCGCTAGGACACCGAGAGACAGCCGTCAAGGATGTCAAAAGTATTGCAGGTGGTTTCAAAGGTAAGGAATGGGCAAGTCGCCAAAATCAACCGGAGAGCGAACCAAGACTTGAGAGCTGAAGGAGGATGGGAGAAGTCAAGAGTCGGTTGTCGGTGGGAATTGGCGTTTTTTGTTTGAAAGGAGTGGACTGAAGTGGAACTTCAAAAAGGAGTGTGTTGAATGAGAAGTAAAAAGGATGGTATCGCGAAGGTCGCGGTGCAGCGAAGAAGTGAAGAAAACTGAAATGAAGGTGAAGAATCCACGAGGAAGGTGAGTGGAGGTTAATGAGCGAAGGAACCCTGTCTGTTAGTGCGAACGCGGAAGCAAGTGGGGTCCAGAATGGGAGGATGGTTCCAGGGATGGAGACCCAGACAGGGGGAGGTTGCAAGCAAACCACGATGCTGGTCCCGGTCAGTCGGCCCCTTAAGACGGAACCCTAATTTACCCTGCAGAGAGTTACAGTGAGTCGAGATGTTAATGCAAGCCAAAACGGGGAGGCACGGTCGGGGAGCATGTGGGGGGAGGCGAGAAATCTGAAGTCCCTGTCAGATTCCTTCCAGGTTCATCAAATTCGTCTGATCAAGAAATCACAGATTTTCCGACGATCAAGTTCCAGATTTCTGGTGCGAGGTCATTCGTTAATGATATACGCACCTGGCCCTCGCACAACAGCACAACAGCTTCCCGAGGCCACATATAGAGACCACAACCTAAACAGCGTCACGCGCACAACCTGGTCTAGAAGCCTTTAACACCTGGGCACCGCAGAAAGCGGTCGTCTGGATCCAGTGATTTACCCCAGCTCCAGCCCCGGCCGGGTCGCTGTGTTCTGCAACCTCGTTCAGCCCGCTCCGCTCCCAGGTGGTGCTACCCCAGCGAGACAATTGTTTTGGGCGGCAACAGGAGATGCCATCCGATGTTTCTGGATCTAGAAGATTGGACAGCCCAGAACCCAGGTGCTCAGGTGCCCAGCTGGAAATCCCTCGACGTCGCCCATCTTAAGGTGACACTCTGCGGCCCCACTCTTTCAAATGATCTCCCCTGCAGATTCGGGCCCCTGACGATTGCAGAATGCATCCATCCACCAATCACAACCCTGTGCCTTGCACTTAAGCACTTGGCGCGGAGCCCTGCAAATGCCGAGAAACCTGGCAGGCGCTGGGGTCTGTGCTGGGAAGCATTCTGAAACGACGCTAACATCAAGGTGGGGCGGTAAAAGTTCGATCTCGACGTCGACTTTCCCAACGAGCTTTCCAGTTGCCTGCCCTGGATAAGGGTTAACGCCAGGGTCTTGTTGTTGTCGTCGTCGTCTCATCTAGTGTAATAACAATTCATACAGGCGCTCATTACCGGACTCGCTACCGTTACAGAGTTTCTACCAAGAACCAAGAACGGTTTTAGAAAACAACATTTCGGCCCTCATCTTGTGTGCCTGTTTTGTTTGACGTGCTCCCGTTCCACGAAACAAATGGCATGCCATGTCGACTCCTCCCAACATGTCGTGCAATAGTGATATTTCGCAAGCACCTTCCCTGCAAGCTCTCAGCGGGATTACAGACTCCGCGTTTTCGGGGGAGCAAGACATGGGATACGTATGCATATTGTCGGTTTGTCAAAAGATGCAATTTCCAGTCGTTTAACGTTAAAATTGACAAAATTCTAAGCGCAAAAATGATCTAAAAGCCCACCATGTAGCCACAGTGCTGAGGCAAACAGGCCAGGGCAATAGACATTTCAGGGGGGAATCACAACGAGCCGCTCTTGATGGATTCATGGGCCAGTTGTCGTCATATGCCAACTTGGTAGGTAACACAGCTTGCGAAAACAGCTCACCTCAAGATCAAGAAATCTGTTGTTTAGGCCAAGGTCTGATTCCGCCGAAAGGCACCAAAAACGGACAGTCACAGGAAGGCGCGCCGTGTTATTTTCATTTTATCAAATCGCACGAATAATTGTTCTGATTTCGGGCGAGCCTTCAACTAACGTGCACATGTTAACTGCCCCGCAAACCTCAAGGGAACAACCCAACAAGAACCGGTTCCGCGGTTTCAGATCTTCAGCCAGGTTGCAGGGATCGGCTTACTGACACAAAATACAAGCAGGCGATCAGAGCGAGATTTTTCTCTCCCACTTCCTCTTTAAGACATGACTTGTTCCGCGCTGTGGGAAGCGAAAACGAATGGACCGGGCAAGACACTGGCAGCGACAGCTGAGAACAAACCGTCGAAAAAGGTCATTGATGGGTCAAACCACCCCGCCAAATTTATGCTGCTGCGCCCCGGAGCACTTGAGAAACCTTGGATAAAGATCATCGAGATTATAAGAAAATGGCATGGATAGGCCGAGGCCCAGCGATACATGATCACTCTAAGAACCGGAGTCATGGTTGGATTTCAGAGCCCTCATCATCAGTCGACCCGTCAGATTGGGTCTGGGGAACGCATCCCTGGTTTGGTGAAAATGAGATTGTCATCCCACCTAGGGCCGCTTCCACAGGCCTTCCCAACACAACATCGCCATTTGATCGACCTGCTGGCCCTTTGTGTTTATCCGTTTCTTTCCAAAAATTCAAGTCCGATTGTTCTCCGAGCTCTCACGGAGATCAAGCAAAGATCGGACTAGGTCCCACCCACAAGATCAGGAGGGCTGGGACTGGGTCTTGAATTTTGATGATAATCAGGAATGATCATTTGCTCTTCGTGAGCTATCTCGCACCCATTCATTACATGGGATCGGGACTGTTAGCTGCGCTCAACCATGCGGACTCCCGAGACATTAAACAGTGTCGGTTACAACTTCCTTCCAGGTGTGGCACGATTGGAGGCCTGGAATGGTCTGTTCGAAATAGATTGAACCAAGTCCACCACCTAGTCGACGGCCTGGTGTCAGTGTCGAAGTTTTTAGGCTGCCGTCCTGAAGATGGGGCATCAGCTTTTGGATTCACACCATCGGATCAAAACACCCCGGCCTAATCACAAACCCAGATGCTGCGGTTCCCTTGTCAGACGGCACCTTTCACAAGATGAGCACCGACAAAATTCCGCATCTCAAGACTCAAACCCTGGATCTAAGCCCTTGATGGTTTGCTCTGGGCGGCATGCGTCCGTCATATGCCGAATTCTGATTCGGCCGCCTTTGAGACATGGAGAGCTTAGTGGTATCGCCGTTGAGCATAGCCATCTTCAGGTTTGGCAGGCCTGACTCCATCAGTAAACAGGGAAGATATGGTATTGATATCACACAATCCAGGGCCGATCTTGATCTGGGCGATGTGGTGTATGCGCTCTGTGGCCATCCGGGATCTGTCTGAGCCCCAAGACACAAAATGACCACGGGAGCTTCCTTTTCGGGACTTTCCCCCGAAACGTAGCAAGACAATCGGTTTGGTTGACAGGGTGAGTTTGATATGCTGACATTAATGGTGTGTGAGTCTTCTGGAGTAAACTCGTCACCTGTCAGCCCCCCTATCGGGGCTCATGGTGGGCACAGGATCAAATTCGAAGACACAACCAGCAGAGGCATACGCGGCAATCTAGCTCCTTCCTCCCTCCGGTGCGGCTATCGTAACAGCTCTAGCCTGGGAAATGGATCATCAGTTCCCAAGTATGACTTCTTGCCGTCGTCTATAGCGAACGCTAAATTTTATTCCCATCAAATCACAGTAACAGTGTCACGATCCAGACACAATAAACGTGGCACTATGTAACAAAGTATACCTTTTGAAATTCACAAGAGAACCGGAAACTCTTCATTCCGGTGGGTGGCTACCACGCCAGAAGAGTTTCTCCCGACATAACTGGCGGCTTCCAGTTACTCGCTGGTGGCCCTCTGCCATCAAAAATCACGATCCCATTGACTTTGCGCGATGAGTCAAATTAGCAAGGGGGAGGTCGGATGTATCTGGCCTCACGAGCGGAAAGGTGTAGGTCTAAAGCCCGAGACGGGCCATCCTGAGGTACAAAAGTTCCTTTGTCTGACCACAAGTGCTGTGAGACTAGAATGAGAGAGCAGTATTGGCCAATATGACAATACCAGACCTTTTTATCCCAGCAAGCTCGAAGGTGGGCAGCTCTCAGTGCAGTGTCTCAGTGCGCACAATCTGCTCCGTCAACCTGCCCTGCCTTGCTCAGCTCTCAGGCCAACAATCCCCTCTGTCAAGGTTCTACCGCATACATGCCATCCGCGTTTGGCATCCTGTCCCCTCATACTTGACTCACATTATCCATGAGCCTTTGGTGTCAGAAGGCACGATTCTCCAACATCGGCAGAAGGAAAGTGTCACCAGAACCACAACTTCGACCACAACGAAGGAAGCTAGTCGCTAAAACCTGCTGCATTCGGCACCCCAAGCGTTGGTGACGACTGTATCCGTAAGCAGACACACAGGAGGCACACACACACACGCACACACACAGCACTATCAATACAGGTGGTTTGACCTCAAGTTGCCGTCCCTGACACATCCGCCTTTCACCAACACTTCAGATACAACCCCCCAGAACGCTGCCATAAAGTAACCTCAGCATGGTCATCAAAATGACCAAACACTGCCTCATTAGCCCGCACACTTAAGGTGATAACTTTTAACCCTCTTGCATACCCTCATGTAGCCACACGAATACAAGCAGAGCATACCTACGGCACTCAGAGCAGACCTCACACAGACAAACTGTTTGGAAAACTGAAATGTCGGCTTTGGAAGCGGGTTGAATAGATGATGGTTCTTTTTTCCTGTTTCTTTCCATTTGTTGCCATTTATAAAAGCCCCAGACACACAAAAACAGAAATCACAGCACAACAGCACACATATACAACCCAGTCCCAAAAGTCCACTCTCTCTTTTGAATATTCTTAGGCAGAGCCGGACTTGTCCTCGCTGGCGGGGACAAAGGGCTTCTCCCACCTGGGGATGGATCTGTGGGCGAAAACCTGGCTTTCCCGCAGGTGTACGGGGGTGGACTGCTTGGGCTGGTCGGGGATGACCTTTTCGAGTTTCTGTTTGTGAACCCAGAATTAGTTTGCCGTAGTTATTATGTTGGTAGGAGGAGCATAACAGAAGACGTACAAGGTTCTCAAAGACACACTTGTTAAGCTTCCACTCGGCGGGCCGGCACTGCCACAGCTGGTGGTTGTTGTTGTCGAGACATTGCCAGTGGGAGCGGAACTGCTCGAGGCAGGACTTGTTGATGTCGTCGAGCACGCTCCGGGCGCACCTGGTGACCCGCCGTCCCTCCTTCAGACACTCAAACTCGCCCCGGCCGGGGTTCTCCGTCTTGCATTGCATGAAATCGTCATTGTAGTCCTTGCAGCGTGCGCCGATGAAGAAGGAGGCGGACAGGAGAGGGGCGGAGCTGGCACCGATCTCCTTGACCTTGGGGATATCGTCTGGCAGCGGGGTGGTGTCGTAGAGGAGCTGCTGGTTGAAGCTGTGGTGGAGATGAATTGCATGTCAGTAATTGGGGACCAATTGCTTCAATTGGCAGCCCCCGGCCGGGGAGCATCGCCGTCGGAACACATACACGGGTTTTCGAGCTGCCATCTTGACGGTGTTTGGCGGGCCTGTCTTGGCTGGGAAGCTGTGCGTGGTTTGGAGCTCCAGTGATGCTTCAACCTGTGAGGTTCGGCTTCCTGACGTGTGGGGTCCCACTTGATGCGCTGTGATTGGCTGTGTGTAGGTGAAGGCTGGTTTGGGCTCTCGGTGAGCGGGCGGAATGGGGCGCGCTTGGACGCGGTGAGAGGTATAGGTAGACTAGCTGGGCCAAGCTTGCAGGTTGCTGCTGGTGGGTGGGTGGAGCTCAGTTTTTGTCTGGCTCCAGAAACAGAAACACCACCATCAACAAACCCAATTCGCAACCTGAATCGCGATCACATCAAAAAAAAAAAAAAAAGGTTGCCAACACCAGTAATTGTACAGAACAACTCCTTTTTTCTGCGACGCGCATTGATCGCATAGAACCGAAAAGGGAAAAGTGCATAAGAAAACAAACGTTAGACAAGTAATTAGAGGACTCTGGTCTTGTCCCGTCTGTCAACAAGCTCCTTGCTTTTTGCACGCCGTTGGCCGTTTGTTTTTATTCCCGATTCCTCCCATCTTTACCGAATCCACGCGACTTTTTAGACTTTCATAAACTCGATGTTTTCTCTCACAGCGAATCAACAACCGGCTACCCAGTCCGTGTTTGGCGGCGGTGGGGGTAGTTTGTTTGGGCAACCGCAGAATGCGAATGTGAGCAACCTAAGAAATCTGCCATCTTCCGTCAAACGAAGAAGTCGGACGACAAATTGAAGGGCTTTGGTTACTAATGCCATCACCCAACAGCAACAACAGCAGCAGTTGCAACAGCAGCAGCAGCAGCAGCAGCAACAGCAGCAATTCCAGCAGCAGCAGCAATTCCAGCAGCAGCAGCAATTCCAGCAGCAAGCTCAACAGCAGCAGACCCAGACGGCGTTAGGCCAGCCACAGGGGACCCAGAACCAGCAGTTGGGCGGTTCATTATGGCAACCCGGCAGTCTCACCAACTGTATGTTTTCTCTCTATTTTCCCCCACACGGTCCGAGGGGCAACTACTTGTTGCGTAGCCATTCAAACATACACAAAGATGCAGCTTACTGACCATTCCTCGCCCCGCCAAATAGTCCAGAAGCCAATTCCCGACCAGATCAAGATCATCACCGAGAAATGGGACCCTACAAACCCCAACTGCGTCTTCCGGACCTACTTGTACAACAAGGTTGAGGAGCACACTGTCCCTCTCTACCAACCCGGCTCTCATGAAGATCCCAAGGAGTGGGATGAGGCCCTGCGACACAAACCCGCGCCCAACTACATACCTGTCCTCTGCGCCGGTTTCCCCTCAATTGTCGCGCGTTTGACGCTCCAGCGCCGTGTCATGATCGAGTTCAACAACAAGCTCCACGCAATCAACTCCAGCCTCGACGAGATCCTCTCCCGCCACGACCTCGAGCACTCTGTCCGCGCCCTCAATGCCCGAAGAAAACATGCCGAGCTGAGCAAGCGCTGCCTCGTCCTCGCTTCCAAAGTTCAGGTAATGCGCAACCGGGGATATGCGCTCAGTGGTGACGAGGACGAACTGAAGCAGAAGCTGGAGAAGATCGACAAGGACCTGCAGGACCCTGCGCTCAGCGCGCGGATGGAGGAGCTTTGGAGTCGGTTGATTATTCTCAGAGGGTATGCGGACAATTTGAAAGACGAGATCAACAAGCCTGGGTTTGCGGAGAGTGATGGACTGGGCGAGGAGGTTGAAGCCAAGGCAAAGAAGGTGAGTTTTTCGGTGATGGAGAGCCAGATGGTGCTGGGAACACAAGCTAACAGGGTGAACAGATCCTTGAGGATTACGATAAGCAGCTCCAGCACCTTAAGAAGCAGGTCGAAGAGGCCAAGAAGGACTTTGTTGAGTGGGAGAAGCAGCATAATCCGACACCGGCTCCCTCGGCATAGACTGGGAGAGTCTATTGCCGTGTGGGTGGGTGACGGCTATCTCTGTGGCCCATGGATTTTATGGCGAAAGGCTAGGCCATGGTCTGGTACATGCGACTGGGAATGTTGGGAGGATCAACGCAAGAAGGGAAGCATTGCGTCGGTGTCAATAGGTACGAGCGGACGGACGAATATGAAAGCCCAGACAAAGTGGCATCCAAAATGATGTAGGAGTTGAAACCCCCCAAAGTAAATGTTACATTCCCCCCCATATTGGCAGTGGATGGTGCCAATTACCAATAAACGTCCGGAGATGAGTCTTGTCTTTGTGTAATTCTATCATGCAAAACGCCGTGTTCATGAACCCCAACCTGTCCTGACCCTTGATATATGTGCAGACCTCACACTTGTAGGCCTCGCTTTCCTAATCACAAAATTCGCCTGTCTTCCCCGTATGTGCTGATGACATTGAATGAGTCCCTAACATATCGTCGCCGACGCTATGCATTTCTCTAGAAAGGAGACATCGCTCGATAGGTTGTCCGGTGACCAAATCGGGCTGGATTCGGACAAAAATGCTCGCTCGTCCGCTATCCCTGAGCGACGGTAGTGTCTATGACGGTGGGTGTATTTACCAGATCTTCCAGAGGGCGTCGATGACGAAGGGGGCTATTGCGGGGGCCAATAGTTAGTTTTGGCTGGAAGAAATGAGGAGTCGGGCTGAGAAGCCCAAGATGTGGATCATAAGAACTGACAGATATAGAGAGCAGCAGCAGTAGCGACAGCGCGCTTGATGGTGCCGCTGGCTTCGGCCTCAGCGGCACGAAGCTCTTCGGGAGAGGCCTGAGGGGGAGCGACTACAGGGTTTCAAAGCATTGTCGTGTTAGATCGAAGACAGTTAATTCATCCTTCACAGGATGTTTGCCGGGGCGCTGCCTCATGTGGGAGTGCAACTTACAGCCGCCGAACATGTTGACTTTAGTTATTTGGGTTAGGTGTCAGTAAGTGGTAAGGCCGGGATGTGGATGATTTTGCGACAAGTTTCGATGGATATTTTGGATGCCACCTCAAATCAACAAAGCTGGTCTTGGCTTTCGGAGTTGAAATTTTTGGAGTTTCCGGGGAATCCAGAATGACGCCATGCTCAAAGCAGGCTAGTCTGCTGCCAGCGGGAACCTGAGGCGCCTGCAAGACTGCAGGGGAAGCTGCTGCACTGCAGGGGACCATTATTTTTTCCCTTCACAAGTCGTTCGTCTTAGCAATACAATCAGTACCCGGAGTGTGGTGCGGATAGCATCCGGTGCGCCGCCTCATGACTGCTCCTCCCTTGATCCTCAAGTGGCCTTATCACAGGCGGTGTCGGAGACCATGCTTACCCCCGGCCCGAGAATACCCGAAACTATTCGTTATCAAAACGTCTGGATGGAGGCCCAGGGAGGCACCAATAGCGGGTCGCTCGTCGTTGCTGAAGAGCCGAGGGGCGGTGACTCGTGACGTGACGACCTTATCTTTCTCTTTATGATTTTTTTAGTGTAGATAGCGTTTGCCTTTCTCGATCCTTTCTCATGTTGTTTTTATAGCTGGTAAAGCTTCCATATTCCTTAAGCCAAGGGCATCTATCGCGGATCCAGGCCCAATTGGTGATTCATTAGTGGGAAACCAAAGGGCTCCTTCTGACGTCAACTACCAGACGGTTGCTGTTGCTCGTCACGGTCGCCTTCTTCTCGGTCAACTTGACCCTACAACAGTAAATTCATCTCATCCTCGGTTCTAGCACAATATCAAGGTATGACGGCATGTCTTCTTTGACCAATTGATCCATCGTTGACCCAAACAAGGCAGCGGAATCATTCATCTTTCGGCTGGGTCTTCGGGCCTTTGTTGCTGTTCGTCAGTCTATCTCACCCCGCCACGATCCTCGACAAACACTTGCTCAGTCAGGACCAGGCCGTGTTTACTCCGGAAACATGGCTGTCTCTCGACAAATTGGCCGCCTTGGACGGACCCTTGGCTCAGCTACACTCAAGTCTCGCACGACGGCCGCCCTCTGCACTCGACCACTCACCTTCCGCTCATTCACCACCACCTCATCCGAGAACGCCTCTTCCGAAGTTTCTGAGAAGCTGCCGGGATTTAGCAAAAGTGCGACCCGTTTCCCCGAACTATTTCCCGTATATGAACAGTTCTCCAAGAGGCATATCGGCCCCGACGATGAGAGCGTCCAGCAGATGATCCAGGAACTCTCGCCTCCGGCTAGTTCAATGGATGAGTTTGTCAGACATGTTATCCCCTCAGATATCCTCTCTTCGCGGAAGCTCTTCGCTGAGGACATGGGCGGCAAGCTTCGCGGTCCTGAGGGTATGCAGGAGGTAGACGTCCAACGCTTTTTCAACAGCCTTGCAAAGAACAACTACAAACCTGTTGCCAGCCTCTACGGAGGCGGTTATTACGGAACGCACGTACCCGAGGTTATCAAGCGCAATGTGCTCGAGAGTCCTGCCTGGTACACCAGTTACACTCCATACCAGCCAGAGATCAGCCAGGGCCGTCTTGAGTCACTGCTGAACTTTCAGACCATGGTCTCAGATCTTACCGGTCTTCCCATCTCCAACGCAAGCTTACTCGATGAAGGAACTGCCGCAGCTGAAGCCATGACCATGTCTCTGAACTCGCTGCCTGCTTCAAGAGCGAACCGTCCAGGCAAAACCTTTGTTGTTTCGGATCAGCTTCATCCCAGGACGATCGAGGTCCTTCGTGGTCGTGCCGATGGATTTGGCATCAACATCAAGGTTGCCGACTTGTCCACAGATTACTCTTCAGTACTGGAGGAGCTTGGGAATGACTTGGTTGGAGTGATGGTTCAGTACCCAGACACTCGTGGCCAGGCTCGTGACTTCCGGGGTCTTGCCGACGCCGTCCACAAACACGGGGCTTTGCTCAGCGCTGCCACTGACCTGTTGGCCTTGACCCTCCTTACACCCCCCGGAGAGTGGGGTGCCGATATCGCTTTCGGTAACTCTCAAAGGTTTGGTGTTCCTCTCGGGTATGGTGGCCCTCATGCTGCCTTCTTCGCCGTCAAGGACAAATACAAGCGCAAGATGCCTGGTCGTTTGATTGGCGTGTCCAAGGACCGTCTTGGTAGTCGCGCTCTTAGACTGTCTCTCCAGACCAGAGAGCAGCACATCAGAAGAGAAAAGGCCACCAGCAACGTCTGCACTGCTCAAGCGCTCCTTGCCAACATGAGTGCACTATATGCAGTCTACCATGGTCCTGAAGGCTTGAAGAAGATCGCAGAGAGAACTCACCTGGCTGCAAAAGTTGTTCAAGCCGGTGCTCGGCTCTATGACTTGGATGCTGGGTCTGAGACCGTGCAGTTCGATACCGTTACGATCAAATGCCCAGGAAAGAGCAAGATCGTCCGAAAACTGGCGCTCGGCCACAGTGTTGGCGTTAGAATTGTGGACGACAACACTATCGCGATCAGCACTGATGAGACTGTCAACGAAGAGTCTCTGGTCAGAGTTTTGCAACTCTTTGCCGAGCTGAAGACAGGGAGCAAGACAGAAAGCCTTTCGATTGATCACGCCGCCGACCTCGAGAAACTCTTGCAAGAGGCATCCGGAGTATCTGGCATTCCTGAGTCGCTCCGCCGGCAGTCATCCTACTTGACCCACCCCGTCTTCAACACTCATCACTCCGAGACCGAGATGCTCCGCTACATTCACCACCTCCAGTCCAAGGATCTTTCGCTGGTTCACTCGATGATTCCTCTTGGATCTTGCACCATGAAGTTGAACGGTAGTACTGAGATGTCTCTCATCACGGTTGATCACTTTGCCAACTTGCACCCACTGGCCCCGTCATATCTTGCCTCCGGCTACAAGACGCTTAGTAACATGCTCAAGAGCCAGTTGATCAACATCACTGGCATGGAAGGTTGCTCGATTCAGCCAAACTCGGGGGCCCAGGGCGAGTTTGCTGGACTAAACGCTATTCGGAAATTCCATCAGAACAACGGGGATAACAAGCGCGACATCTGCTTGATTCCCGTCTCAGCTCACGGCACCAACCCTGCATCTGCTGCCATGGCGGGTATGCGTGTGGTGCCTGTCAAGTGCAATACCAAGACTGGAAACTTGGATATCGCCGACCTTGAGGCCAAGTGTGAGCAATACTCGAGCCAGATTGGTGCTATTATGATAACCTATCCAAGCACCTTCGGTGTGTTTGAACCCCAGATCAAGAAGGTGTGCGAGATCGTTCATTCCCATGGAGGTCAGGTATACATGGACGGCGCAAACATGAACGCCCAGATCGGTCTCTGCTCGCCTGGCGAGATCGGTGCCGATGTTTGCCATCTTAACCTCCACAAGACATTCTGCATTCCCCATGGCGGTGGCGGCCCTGGTATTGGCCCAATCTGTGTCAAGGAACATCTGATCCCCTTCCTCCCAGAGAATTACCCGGTCAGCAGTGCCGAGTATGGCAGCGCCGGCATCCTGCCCATCAGCTGGGCGTATAATCTCTTGATGGGCGGCGACGGATTGAAGAAGGCCACCGAGGTCACTCTCCTCAACGCTAATTACATCATGAGTAAGCTCAAGCCGCACTACTCGATTCTTTACACCAACGAGCATGGTAGGTGCGCCCACGAGTTCATTCTTGATGCTCGTCCCTTCCACGACACGGCCGGTATCGAGGCAATCGACATTGCCAAGCGTCTCCAAGATTATGGCTTCCATGCCCCCACCATGAGCTGGCCCGTGGCCAACACTCTCATGATTGAGCCCACCGAGTCCGAGTCCAAGGAGGAGCTTGACCGCTTCATTGATGCCCTCATCAGCATCCGCGGGGAGATCCGCGAGATTGAGGAGGGCAAGGCTCCTCGTCAGGGCAACGTCCTGAAGAATGCCCCCCATCCTATGGCCGACATTATCGACGGTGATGGTGAAGGTGGCGCCAAATGGGATAGGCCATACAGCCGCGGGAAGGCTGCTTACCCTCTTCCCTGGCTCAAAGAGAAGAAGTTCTGGCCCAGCGTTGCCAGAGTGGATGATAGTAAGTTCCTGATCGCTACATTATATACCTGTTGATCCTCGATTACTGACATTTTCTTCTTCCCACAGCTTATGGCGACCTCAACCTCTTCTGCACCTGCCCACCTGTTGAGGACACGACCGGTGGCAACCTGTCCTCTGTACAAGAAGCATAGAACAAGCAGCAATGCGTTTCACGATTTCGTTTTCATTTTCTTTTTAGCTACTACTGTTCAACAAAAGACATGATAGGCGTACATCCGCGGGTTTCTGCTTTTCTTTGGCTTTGAGGGGCGCGTGAGGGTAGAGGGATATTTAAAGTCGGCTTTTTTCAACAAGGCAAATGTATACCCCTGAAGATTTCCTTTTGCTTCTATCTTTCCTTTTTCTTTTTGTTCTTGTTCTCATTACATTCAACACTTTGTTGTTTGGGTTGTACACTCTTCAACACGCGTCATGAATACAGGGGAAAATACTGGGGCGGCTTTCAACATATTGGGTGGAGTTTTTAAAAAGAGAGGACATACACACAAAGTTCAACATATACAGACGGAGTTTTAGAGATGGGGAGCATAGAAAGCCACGGATCTGGGAATGGAAATGGGTGGGTAACGTGAGCATTTGTATGGAAATGCGCGTGGCCTTATAAAGAAGATGGGTGTGGTCGGATCTGCAACTACATACCTTCAACAATGGTATATTATTTGCTGCAGATAAAATAAATCACACAAAGAAGCCAAAGAGGCTTTTGGCGAAAGTCAAGAACGTTTTGAAAGACATTCAATCATGGTGACATTTCTTTCGTTCTAGCTTAACATTTTGTTTTCCCTCTCGCTCCGCTCTTAAATTTCCATCCATGGAAACAAAAAAAAAAAAAAGAAAAAAAAAAAAGAGCAAACGCCGGCCGGCCATGCAAGCATTAACTTCCGCTCCCATCATTGACATCTATGACAGCTTCTATATCCTATCCTTCGTCCAACATTAATGCCTTAGGCCTCAAAAACCAAAACAACACCATCATCACCGGCGGTATACACCCTCTCACCCGTTGGGTCCTGAACGAAGCCAAGGACACCACCACCCTCGCCGCCCCCTCTGTGGCCCTTCCACTCCTTGACTAGCCCAGTTGGTGCCGCAACGCCAGGAGCAGCAGCAGCAGCAGCAGCAGCCTGCTGAGAGGCAGTCGCACCGCGAAGATCCCATCTTCTCACGATCCCGTCCAGACCGCACGACGTCAACAACCAACCCGCAGCCGAGCCGGTAGCGGAGCGGACAAAGTCAACCTTGACGATGGATTCGCCCTCGTGAGCGTTCTTGATGTGTTTCCGCACCGCAAACGAGCGGGCCGTGTCGAAGACTGCGATGCTGCCGTCGACTGAGCCTGCTACGAGCAGGGTCTGAGGGGCGGGAGCGAAAGTGAGCGTCTCGATGCTGTCTGACTGGACGCCGAGGGCCGCAAGAATCTGTCCTGCACCTGCTGAGGGATCTTGAGAAGCCGGAGAGCTGTGAGAGGAGGAAGGAGCGGCACGACGGCCAGCGGGTCCTCTTTGAACCGGAACTGGCCTGGAGGCTTGTTTTGGCTGTGGTTGAGAGGAGAGTCTGGGGAGGCCAATAACGCGGATGGCACCGCCCGCACCGCCGACGGCGCAGAAGGCTCCCGAGGGAGCAATGGCGACCGAGTATAAGCCGCCTTCGACGAAGAAGCGCTGGTCGCCTTCGCCGTGGAGAGAAACCACGGTCTGGCCGTTATCTGTGATGAGGTTCTTGGCTGCCGCCTCGCCGAAGACGTCAAAGACGTGGAGGGAGGAGTCCTCGCTGACGGTAGCGAGGAGGAGGCCGTCCGAGGACCAGGCGCCTGCTGTGCACGCCATGGTGTGGAGGAAGTAAGACTGGACGATCTGGATAGGGTTTGCGGCGTCTGAAGGGTCGATTGTGAAGACCCAGACGGAGCCGTCTGATGCGCCGAGGGCGATGGTGTTTGGGTGGGCGGCGGATGGGCAGGGGAGCACCCAGTTGACTTCTTCTGTTTCTTGGGACTCGCCGATGAATTTGAACTGAGGGGCGTTGTTGGCAATTCCGACGGCGTAGACTCGTAGTCTGCCGTCCATGCCGCCGCTGACGAGGAAGTCACCGCGGGGGAGGGTGAAGGCGAGGGCGTTGATGCTGTCCGTGTGTCCGTCGATCTCGAAGAGGTGTTTGAGCTCGGTGGTCTGCTGGGTCGCGGCGCCGGGGTCGGAGTTGTAGCTTGGTGGGAGGACCGGTCGGGAAGCGGCGGCGGAGGTGTCAATCACGTAGCCCTTGCCGGGCGCATCATCGGCGTCGCCTTCGGAGCCGCCTGTCGCGATCAGGTTGGGGTATACTGGGTGTTGGGCGATGGCGAAGACCGAGTCTTTGTGGAGGTCAAAGTATGCGATGCTGTCGTTGTGGAGGACGAGCTCCTCGGCGCCGTCTTCGTCGTCCGAGTCCATCGCGACATCGCCGTCGTTGTCGCCTTCCTCGAGAATCTCGTCGACCTCGTCCTGGTCGATCATCTCGGGTCCGGAGTCCTCATCTTGGTGGTCTTGGAAGGGGTTTGAGGATGGCATTTTTGCTGATTTCTTTTCTTCTCTTTTTTTGTCTCTTGGGTGTGCCCTTGCTGGCCTTTCAGGTGAATGCGCCGTGAATGGGAAAGTTGGAGGGTGAAGAAGAACAAACCTGTGTGGGGTAAATATTTTTCTCCAGATGGTTGATTGATAAGCTGCTTATCGATGGAGGGGCATGAGGGGCAACCTTTCCACCGAGTTCTCAAAAGGCACTCGCAAGACGCCTTGGCGCTATCATAGTTAGAAGGATTTGCGACTACTTCAATGTATCATACAAAGTCATGATCAAAAAGTATGGCCACACACCCCATTTTACACCAAAAAGTCACCACATACACCCACGTAAAAGGCATCAACCACAACCATAGAAAAGTAAATAAAAATACTATCAGAATAAACGATATAATATCTAAAAATCTTCGTATTTTACTGTTTATTTTGACAGGGGTTTTGTGGTTGAGAAGGAGCTTGAATACGGGTAAGTAATGGGCCCATCTATTTCTCGCCTAAAATCCATAAATTGAGTGTGGCCATACTTTTTGACTGTAGCTATAGCTAAAGGTAGATTTAATGGTATGAACTATGCCGCTCCCAAGACCAGCATCTATAGTATGTGTTCACATCCACAAAACGCCGGAGCCAATTCTCTCATTTTCCCTCGGGACAATGTTAGCAGCGTTGAGACTGGAGAACGAAACACGGTGTGTCGATGATAAATCCCTGCTGCCAAAGTCCACTTTTGACGTCACTCCATGCCATAATCATAAGTCGCTTGCCCAAAGAGCACAGTCAATCTCGAAGGATAAATTAACTTCGTACCTGGTGTCTAGGTAGGTATCAACTTGAAACAAGTCCATAGAGCTCTTTGAAGGGACATTCCTCGCGGACAATGTGTATCATATCCTCCTCCTTATACACAAATCATACATTCAGGTGTTCCCACAGTAAGATGTCCTTCTCAAGGCGTCTTCGGAACCTGGTGCCCAACGGTTCTCTCCAAGAATCCCAACTTGTTCGCCTTTTCAGTCGTCAAGGTTTCGCACTTGTCTTGACGACGGAGGAGCCGTAGATGCTTTTTTTGGGTTCTTCTCCTCCGCTGCCCGAAAAGAAAGAAAGAAAAAAACGCCTCCCCGAGCTGCAATAAAGGGTACCGTAGGGCGAGAATGTAGACCAAAAAGTCGCCGGGTGCGGGGTGATCGTAGTAGGTCTGTATATACTCGGAGGGGCGACTTGAGGGAGAGAATCCAAGGGGAAAAACAAAACAACTCGGTCAAAACAAGATGAATTGAAATAGCTGTGCTGTGGCACCCCTGGTCCCCCCTCCTTCGGTGAAGCATGAAAATCCATAATTTGGAAAAGAATCAAACGAAAAGGCGACGAGGATGCCATAGCTGTTTCATTCCAATGAGGTTTCTCGTCCATACAGGTCTGGTTACCTCTGCCCCTACGCAAGGTTATCCTGAAGGCTCGGTTGGAGCCCGAGCCGAGCATTCCATTCTTTTTTTTTTTTCCCTCCCAAGGTTGCTTTGGCGTTCTTTTTCTTTTCAACTGTTTCTTTTTCTTACCCCCAGAACGACAACTCTTCTCGATCACCAACTCAACGCGCCCAGTCAACGAGAAGAAGACATCGGAGGATAATTCATCCACACCATCATCTCAAGGGCGACGCCTCAGACATACACACACCAGTTGTAATTGGACATGATATATATATATATATATATGAATATTATTGCGCTACCAAGATAAACTCGCCAAAGAGCTTTATAAAAAAAAAAAAAAAAAAAAAAGATACAAGAAAAGGAGAAGAAAAAATATACAAAAGAAATACAAAACCATCTCTCTATCCTTCAACCAGTGAAATAAATCAAATATAAAAAAAAACTAAAACAAGGGACAAACTCCAAAATACCGTGCGCGACCTCATTCATCATCCTCAGCAATCAGCCCTGACGGGAACCTCCTGGCACGAATCAGGTCCGGGATGAGGGCTCAGGCAAAGCTGGTCACAATCGATCCCCGGCGCCACGAATACTCTGTACTCCTGCCCGGGCATCTCGAGCCTGAACTGCCTGGGATCGGTAGGCAACAGCGTGCTGGCCCTGTACCCGGCCCTGCAAGCGCAGTACGTCCTCAGCGGGTTTCCGATGGTCGTGATGCACGAAGTGGTGATGGTGCACCTGTTGAAGAAGGGGTTAGGATTGCAGGTCTCGCACTGGCCGGGGGGGTTGGTCTTCTTCTTCTTGCAGTTGGCGTCGCAGTTCGAGGAAGGGGTGCCGTTGAGCTGAGCGCCGTCGTCGCATTCCTCGTCGGGTCCTTCAACGAGGCCGTTGCCGCACTTTGGTGGGCACTTGCCCGTGTTGCAAGAAGTGACGGGCTTGGTGCAGGTCTTGGTGCAGTTTGATCCCGGGGCGCCGTTCAGGTGGCCGGCGTCGCATTCCTCTCCCGCTTCGACGATTCCGTTGCCGCAGACAATGGGGCGGGGAGGGCCGCACTTTTCCTTGCACTTCCACGTGCAGGTTGCCGAACACTTGGAGGAAGGGGTGCCGTTGAGGTCCGCGCCGTCGTCGCACTCCTCCGGCCACTCAGTGATGCCGTTGCCGCACTTGGGGCCCGAGGTCCAGGTGCAGTTTGTGCTGCAGCGGGAGAGGGAAGGGTTGCCGTTTTTGTCCTTGCCGTCGTCGCATTGCTCGCCGGGCTCGAGGATGCCGTTGCCGCACTCGGAGGGGCAGGGCTCGTCGGGCTTGACGATGGTGCAGTTGGAAGAGCAGGTGGAGCCTGGGGCGCCGTTGAGCTTCCAGCCGAGATCGCACTGCTCCTCGGGCTTGTCGACTATCCCGTCGCCGCAGTAGCCGCAGATTGTGCAGTTGGTCGAGCAGCCGCTGCCGTAGGCGCCGTTCCTTGCTCCGGCGTCACATTCCTCGCCAGGCTCGAGGCGGCCGTTGCCGCAGACGGGTGTGAGAGTGCAGTTGATGGAGCAGCCGGAGCCTGGCTGGCCATTCTCGGCGCCCTTGTCGCATTCCTCAGGCCATTGAGTCTCGCCGTCGCCGCACTTGGGTGTCTTTTTGCACTCCTTGGAGCAGCCCGAGTTGGGAGCACCGTTCAGCTGCTCGCCGAGGTCACATTCTTCACCGTCTTCCCTCACGCCGTTGCCGCAGCAAGAAACCTTCTTGCAGTCCTTGGAGCAGCCCGAGTTGGGAGCACCGTTCAGTTGTTCGCCGAGGTCGCATTCTTCACCGTCTTCCCTCACGCCGTTGCCGCAGCAAGAAACTTTCTTGCAGTCCTTGGAGCAGCCAGAGTTGGGAGCACCGTTCAGTTGTTCGCCGAGGTCGCATTCTTCACCGTCTTCCCTCACGCCGTTGCCGCAGCAAGCAACCTTCTTGCAGTCCTTGGAGCAGCCAGAATTGGGTTGTCCATTGCGAACCCCGAGGTCGCATTCTTCACCAGCTTCCAGGATGTCGTTCCCGCAGCAAGAAACCTTCTTGCAGTCGGCACTGCATCCGCTGTTGGGAGCTCCATTCAGCTTGGCGCCGAGGTCACACTCCTCGTAGGGTTCATCGACAAAGCTGAAGTGACCGTTAGAGAGACGTGCCAGCGTTAGAATAAGGACATGAGAGTTACTCACCCATCCCCGCAAACACCTCCACAATGAGTCTTGTTCTTGCAGTGATAATCCGTAAGAGTCGGATGGGGGGAAGCGACGGTGGTCCAAGGTCGAGATGAAATGGTATAGGGGGCCACAGTGGTGTAGGGTGATGGGATCGAAGTTTCCTCGCTTATAGTAACTTGGGCAGCTGCTCCTCCCACGAGAAGGGTCAAGTAAAGACCGCGGGAAAGCATGACGAAAAAAAAATCAAGATGTTGTACAAGAGACTTTGTTGGTAACTGAGAAGAAGTGGTGGTGTGAGTAGTCCCAGTCTTGAACTGTGAATCTGAAGTGAGGATGCTGAAGATGATTGGGATTGAACACTGGACAGAAAGAAGTCATCTCTATTTATTAATTATTTTCTTCAGAACGGAGAGTCATCACCATCGACACACGGTTGCCAGCCGTTCCTGTTCTAAGAAAAGAAACCCAACACAACATCTCCATGTTCGGATCCGAGTTCTAGGGCTGAAGGCTCGTGGCTGAAGCCACAAGAGGCAGCATACGAGTAGAACATTGTCAAAAGACGGATGTAGCAAAGTTCAGCCACCTGCCAAGTGGCAGGGCAGATGTCTGTGGACAAGGCAGTACAAAGAAAATTGTGGGCAGTGTGCTGGACTGAGGGTCTCCAGCTCGTTGAGCAACGGAAATAAAGCCGACTCGGAACGTCGTAGACGGACAACGGCCGTCCTTTGAACATGCCTAACGAAGGCTAGATGCTGCTCCAATGAGAGCTTCCGAGCTGAGCTGAAAATAGAATGGAGCCGGCCGTCGGCTTTTTCATACCCAACATAGCTGGTCTGTGGAACTCAATTGATCACATATGTTACTGAAATCGCCCGATGCGGAGGCGAGAAGGAAAAAGGGAGGGAGCCTATTAGGACGCAAATTCTCAGCAGGGAAGCAATGCCACGCAATATACTCGGGAATGTGATGTGTTGATGAAAAAAGAGATGGTTGTCAAGCCCTTCTGCACGCCACTGCGTCATGCGGCAGATGTTTGATAAATCCGACGCCTTGGGTCAAACGGTCACGGAGAGAACGCCACATTTCCGTTTCCGGAAAGCCCAAAGAATGCGGGGAGCAGAGCAACGAGCTATGATTCGAGGATACCGCGCTCGGCCGAGATGGGCTGACATTCCGTTGTTTTAGGTTAAAGCCGACAACCAATTGCGAATTCAAGAAATGGTGGCCTGGCTTCGGATGAGCCCCCAGCTAAGGCCTGGGGCAACGGCTGTGTCTGGTAACATGTTGTCATCGGAGCTTCGAATGTTGTCACCCGAGGTGCTGTTTCCGATGGAAATTATGCATGACACGTACTTTTTCTATTTTCTTCTTGTTTTTCCTTTCCTTTCTTACTCACTATTAGGGTACATGAACTATCAAGGACCATCCCTGCATAATTAGCTCTCTGCACATCCAACAGCTCATTCAAGTCCCACATAACCTTTCAGCTATATTTATCGCAGGTATCGTTACCTCCTTAGCGCTTCTATTTAATTCGGGCGGGCAAGGGGTAGGTACTGTACAAGACCAGTGCTTTTGCTTAATACTTGGAAAGGAGTGTGGAGCGAAGCCCAACCGGGTAAGACGGGATCAAGATGGCGGTCATGTCAAATCACGCAGGCAGCTTTGGCACGAGCATTGGAAGATGTAAATAAAAGTGAGACTGGCTTTATTGAGTGGCTTGGAGATTTGATTCCCAGGTGTTTCAGGTAAATGGAAAGGAGAAAGCTAAGTGGTGGACTTTTTCCCGTCGTTGCCACCTTGGGAATAATGTTTTGACACCCCTTGGCGCAACAACTCCATGGCACTGGGCTCTCCCTCCACAGCCCCAGATTGTGCCAAGCTACATGCATGCGTGGGCCTCACCTCAAGGCAAGGGTCGTGGTGAAATTGGCCTGGGCTCCAAAATCACGGCTGCACCTGTTGGTGGTGGTGCCGGAGACCCAAACCCTTCAAATTCTCCAGAAGCAGGACTGAAGACGCCCGAATCTGGGCTCATGACGCTTGGTACCAGCGGTGAGCTGTTGGTAGAGGACCGGCCATTGGTTTTTGAGGATTTGTTATCGACGGAAGATCTTGAGCGCTGGGAGAAGCATGCAAGGGTTTTGAACCACGTCATCTCGAATTGCAATTTGGATAGCAAAATGGTAGCTGATTGATTGATTGATTTGAACGTTGGTCGAGATCAAGTAAAACTGGCGGTGTCGACTCGGATGTGAACTTCGGGGTTTAATGGCAGCTAAGGAAGTCCCGATAGCAGGTTAAACATGCAAACGAGGAGAGGAGAGGCACGATCGGTCAGTTTATATAATTGCCTTGCTGTCATGGTCGTCTGTTGGTTGTAGGACCGTGACCACACACATTTCAAACATCTCATCTGGTCCAAGTTGTCATGTGGTCACTGGCTGATACCGAGCTAGCCATGGACTTATGTTAAAATGGCACACAGGAGTCGAATATGCCGGCCATTCGGAGCTGTGCCGCAGTTTTCACCATCTGGTTGGCTGGATTGATGAAACATTGCAGTCCCGAACGCTGACAACATGGCCGCGGCCGGGCCGGGCCGCGGCCGAAAGATCATGGAAGCTTGTCGGATTGCCCGAGTCCGATTTTGAAGTCGTCGAAAATGCTGTGCATGTGTCGAAAAGTTGTGATTTATGAGTCCCAAGAGGAAGAACACCTGTCCCAGACTCAGGGATGCCCAGGCATTACTATTGCCGTCTATAGATAATAAATATAACTGGATCGAGTTACCACAAAGCAAACAATTGACTTCCCGGGTACGTGATCCAGGATTAAAATGAGATTGAGGATCGGGGATGTAGACGTCCGCTTTCCATGTCACACAAATATCAAACCACAATGCATGGAATGGAGTTTTCATTTCTCCCACCAAAAAAAAGAAAAAGAAAAAAAAAAAAATCTTGCTCATCGGAATGCCGAGTCATTCGAGGCAAATCGTGCTTTAATGCAAACTAATTGCACCAATTTCGATGTAAAAAAAAAAAAAAGAGCAAAAATAAAGAAGATAAACAAAAATCAAACCCTGATATCACCATCTCACACGCCCATACACAACCCTCTTCTTCCTCCTAACTCCCGTCCATCCTCTTCCCTGCTCATCCTGACCGGCCGCCGCTTCTTCTTTTACCTCCTCAACCCCTCGTTTCTTTCTTCCTCTGTCACGGGCCGTGTCATTATTATCATTATTGTTATTGTCAATTTCCCCATCCGCACGAGCAACCATGACGGTGCACCAACGACCATCATTCCGCTGGGACGTGGGACCTGTGTCTTCGTCTTCAACTTCAACTTCAGCTTCAGCTTCAACTTCAACTTCAGCTTCAACTTTAACTTGTTCCTCAGGCTCGGCGTCGCTGGGGAGGAAGTTCTCGTCTGCCCATGCTACTTTTCTTTTTCCTTTACCGGTAGTAGCAGTAGTAGTAGTTGGAGTAGGAGAACTTGTTGTAGCTGGATCGGCCCCCACCAAAACTGACTCGATGGGTTCGGCAGGCTGAGCAGTAGTGCTAGTTGGTGGGCCGGTCGGGACTTCGTACGGCACCTCTGGTTCTTTGCCCTTCTCCTTGCTCGGTTTCGGAATGTTTATCTTTTTGTGAGGGGTTAAGGGCTTCTTGGGCTTTTTCACGGCGGTGCTCGGTCCTGATTTTCCATCACTTGCGGGCTTCGTTGGGGGAGGGACTGCCTCCGAAGTAAACATGGTCAGGCGCAAATGCAAGGACCCGTGCGGCTCGATTGCGGTCTCGAAGTGGTCGGCGATTGCCTCGCCCCTGGTTATCAGAATATCGCCGTGTCCGAGGTCGGTGCTTAGGTACGTCGGGGCGTGCTTGTCTCTAGGAGGGCGACTCAGGGTCTCTCTCTTCCTCTTTTCGTACTCCCTTGTTGACAGTCCCTGCTGCTTCAGGTCTTGTACGGCGTCGAAATGTTTTGTGTCTTGCAGCGGATCTCCGTTCGGAGGTACGCCGCCATTGTGATTCCAAAAGTTTGAGTTGTACCTCCATCTAACTCTGACGGGACTCCCCAAGCAAAGTGCGACAGAGGTCTGGGATTCTCCGTTGTGCGTCGCTGGTTTGAACCCTTCCTTCTGCTCGCCACCCGCATATGCGGTCACGGCAACTTTGCTGGGAGTCTCGGAATCGCCATCCTCCTCTGAACCTGCAAGGTAGGCCAAGATTTCCGTGAGAAATCTAAGAGCTGCCCCCACTGCCACGGGAGCTGTGTCGAACGAGGCCACCGGTGTCGTGCCTGTTTTGTCTTCTTTTGGACCGAATAGCGCCTCAAACCTGTTGATCCTAGACCCCGCGACTCTGCTCTGCACCGGATGGCGCACCAGACTGATTTCTCCTGCCATGTTTGCACCCCACGTGATGCTTTGGAAAAGATCGTCAAAGATGGACCCGGGAGTTGTTGTCCTGGGCGGTTTGGATCTCAAGAACGTTACCTTCCCTCCGCCGGGCATCTCGTGGCTGTACTCTCGAAATCTGATCCCGCTGAGAATGAACTCGCCGGATGGCTCGGCATCGATATCGCCAAGAATCCAAAAGGGATGTTTTGGCTGCGAGAAGACTTTGAGCTTCTCCCCGACCAGTGTCGAAAGATCAGGTATCTTGGCAGGCAACGGCACCAACTTTCCGCAGCCGAAGCGGCCGTCACATATCCAACGATCCCAGTGAAACCGCGGGACGCATCTGCCACATCTTTGACAAACCGATCCCTTCCGCATGTCTTTTAGTAGTGTCGGCTTTCCGAGTCGATTGGGGAAAAGATCGAGTGGCTGATCCGTGGTGGGTGTCGTCCTCTGGAGCAGATAGCGCTTGGAGAAGCCGAGGCCGTCGGGGAGAGCTTGTCCGCCGGGGCTCGAAAACTCGGCACACTGATGGTTTGCGCAGAACCATACTGCGTATCTTTTCGGGGATCTCTCCCCGCAGCCGGAGCACGTCTTGGAGCTGAAAGAAGAGCGAATCCCGCTCTTTTTCTCCCAGGGCGGTGATGATGATGATGATGATGATGCTCGCCACCACGGCGGTTCTTGGAAACCTCTGCGCTGATACCGAACCATGGTGACCGTGTTCTGTTTGGCGCCCTGCTTTTCGAACCATATATCCGTGATGATGTATTCGCCCAGGACCGCGTATCGACACGGCTTCGCCGGTTCTATTTTGATAGTCGCAGCATTTCCTGCCTCGGAACCTTGGTCGATATCAAAAAGGGAGGTCAGCTCGGTGGGATTTGGATTGGGAACATGAAATCAGCACTCACCGAGAATAATCCCAATGGAGCTTCCTTGCTCTTGCGTAGCCCGTGCTGCCGATAACCGAGCAGATGCGTGTCTCTTGTAGGCACCTATGCTCGAGTCTCCTCCTCCATCCAGCTTGGTGATGATGATGTCGTCGTCGAAGTGGGTGTGCTGGCCGCCGTAGCCATCAATCAAGGCTCCGCGAATAATCATCCCACTCTGATACACGCCCTGCTGTGCTTGCCGAAAGTATGGAAGGCTTTCGATCAAGTGTGCTCGATTCTCAGCCCACGCTGGGGCCCGGTTCCCAGGGCCTCGGGGGTCAATAGCCAACTTCTCCGCTCGTTGGCCGGTCTCAACACTACGGCGGTATTCTGACCGGAACCGCGACATGACGACCGACAGCGACAATATGCACCGTGTTGGAAGAAATAAGAGGGAAAATTGCATCAACACACACACCAAGCAGAAATTTTGACATTCAAATCTTCTCCCTTACCCTCTTTGCCGCATTTTCTCCTCTCCGAAAGTTCAACAAAGAACAGTTGCCCTTCTGTTTTGGGAAGTCTTGTTCATGCCTCTTCCGGCTCATAATGCGCATTGTTGCCACACAAAGGAGTCCAGTATTTGGATTGAGATGGTTGGAAATAAGATCTGTAAGATTTCTACCATAGTATTTATTCACATAACTTGGTGTCCAGCCAGTCGTGTACCTGCCGGAAAGTGTCCTGGGCGGTGTAATGCAGGGTAAGGTCATGCCCGGTGTTGTCGGGGGCGAAGTAGTCATAATCGGAGGCATTGGGGAACGAGACCCTCGTCGCGTTCAAATGGTATTCACACAGAGCCAATGGCTCCTCACAGAAAAATACGTCCTGCACGGGTGTGGCAACAAGAACAGGACCTGTGTAGGACGGAGCCGGGCCAAGGATTGCGGACAGGGCTCCAATCTCGCCCACGGTCAAAGTGTCCTCGTGCTGGAAGTCGACGGACGGCATGGCAGGGTTGTAGCCACCATCGTAGAAGACAATCCTTTCCGTCGCATTTCCCATCACGACATATCCCTTGGGAACACTGGGCCAACGGGCCGGGTCATGATCAGCCGCGGATGACCATTCGGCATCAATGACGGCGCTGAAGTCCAAATAGTTGCTGAAGCCTGTAAGAACCAGGGCATCGGCCGCAGCGGGATATTGCTCCGCAAGCGCGACACCTAGGAACGAGCCATACGAGTGTCCCACAAAGATGACTTTTTTGAAGGCGCGGCCGAGGACGTTGACGGGTGATTTTTTGTTGCGGGCAGCTGCCATGATCTCGCGGGTAATCTCGACGTGCATTTGAGGTTGGACAATATTGAGCGGATCTGGGTACTGCGGATTTTCACCGTGGCCGAGGCGATCGAGAGCAAGCGTCGCATATCCCCGGGAGTTGGCATACTTATGCCAGTCATACTGAGCACCGAAGCCCATTCCCTCCCACCTGCCAGTTTGTCAGCGAAAGTCGCAAGGAAACGAGGACATCTGGCTGACTCACATTGTCTTGTTGTAGGTAATGCCGTGAACGAGGACTTCCAAAGTGTCTTTCGATTTGATGCGTTTCGGGACGCAGTACGTCCCCTTGATGGTAAAGGTGCCGCTGACAGCTGCAAACCCATCGGTGGCGGGCGTATTTCCTTTCCACGTCTGAACCATAAAATCAACAATGGCGGTGCCGTTGTTGGGATCCGGCGGGGAGGTGAAGACCATGTTCTGGCTTGTCACCGGAACTTGGAATGCCACATCAGAGCACCCGGACGCAGATCCCACGACGGTGTGAGGGCGGGGCTGCGACCTTCCCGCCGCGGCAGGGAGGGCCAGGCCCAGGAGAGGAAGAAGGTGAAGCATGGTGAAGGCTGTTGGGAAGCGAACCTGGGTTGGTTATGAAAGAGAGAGACGCCCCCGGGCCCTTCTTATACCCGTCTATCGTGGGGTTTTGGCCGCGCCAGCAGGGAATCTTGGATGCCCGAAGGGAAGGAGTTCCAGAAACGGTTCGGTTGTGTGGGGAGGTCTGGCGGTATCCTCGGCCAAAACCTGCCACGGCCTGCATGCCCGCTATCACGGCATTGGCAATAGTTCGTCGAGAGCATGGGGTGTCTCCGCGCTTGTCAGGGATATCCGAGCCACCGACCAACCGGCAAGCAGTCCGAGATTGAACCACAGCACGCTAGACCAAAGAAGCACTCTAGCCGAATTGCTTGGCTGACAAGTAGGGGGCGGGTTCCAGTTTGTCGGGTCAAGTCCGACAACCCGTGGACGCCGTGGCCGGCATGGTGCAACGTCTCCAAGAGGGGGAAAGGGGCCTGGGGAAAAGAAGAGAAACACACCGCCGCGCCCGATTTCTCATTTGTGTCTCAGCGGATATCAACACCACCCAAGGGCGTGTGGCTCAGTTGGTAGAGCGCCCGCTTAGCATAATCCCGACCCTGGATATACGACATGCGGAAGGTCCCCGGTTCGATTCCGGGCTCGTCCAAAAACACTCTTCAAATAGTGGTGTTGGAACTTTTGACATTTTTGCGCTATTTTTCCATGTTGACATGGACAGGGGTTGTTGGTTGGGATCGCGAACCCATGTGCGTGAGAGATATATAATGAATTGATAACGAAATCCTTGCAGTGCTTTTATAAGTTTTGCGAGGAAATAGGCCTCGTATGATTGAACAGGTGCCTAATACGCCTTACTATCCGCACACGACGCTCCGAGAGCAATCACTAGTCGGGGTGGCATGGGCTATATAGTCCGATCTGATGGGGCTGACTGAGCTGGTCGGAAGAATTGAAACTCTGTACATGGTATGCATGATTACGCTCGGATGAGAGATGACATGTCAAGTGCGAGTTGATGTATAATCGGTGGATATTCCACTACCAGTACAAACCTACCTACCCTTTTATGACCAGCGACGCGTCCTGGTTTGCTCTAATGACCTCAGGCATGTTGTCAAGTTGAACCTCCAACTTCGCCCCGTTGAACGCCCAGGTGCTTGTCCAGAAACTCGAAACTCCTTTGCGCCAGCAAACTCCAGGCGCCAATCTTCCCGCTCAGCCCTCCGGCTCCTATTTCCTCCGGAATCCACACCTCCTTCTTTCCCTCGGGAACACCGGACAGGCCCTTGAAAATGGCCAACGTGCTCTCGTCTGCCGAGGCGTATATGGTGGTCGAGGCTCCAGTCACGAGCACGGGGCAGCGGATCCTGTCCACGACGCTGCCCTTGCCGTCGGAAACGACATCCAGATCAAAGTCCTTGAAGCGGCGGAGCGTGTCCCCCGGCGTGGCCGTCCCCATCATTGCCATGCCCAGCTCGAACTCCCACCGCGTTGGGAAGTCAACCGCCATCTGAGCGTAGACGGAACCGTTGAATACCGACTCGGGCAGCCAGCCAGACGTCCACAGAGCTGCGTACCAGGCGGGCATGCGCGTGAGGGCGAGACGCCAAAGCCCGTAGAAAGGGTCCACCGATACGCACGCCTTGATTCGCGGGTCCATCGCCGCGCGGAGGGCGTAGTATCCCCCCATCGAGACGCCCATGATGGCGACGCGGTTCAGGTCGAGGCTGGATAGCTCGGGCGCGCCGGTGGCGACGATGCTCTCGAGGTGGTCGAGGACCTTTGCCGTGACGGCTTCAAAGTCCGGCCGCATCGCCGTCTTGTGCTTCTTCAGCATCATGCCCTGCCCCGGGCCCTCGAAGGTCAGGACGGCATACCCCAGCTCGAGGCCGGGCTCGACGAAACCGTGGTAGAGTTCTTCCTGAGTCGAATCGGCGCCGTTGCAGTTGATAATAACGGGCGTGCCTCTTTGACCCCGACCCGACGGCGGTGGCAGCCTGTTGGACTGCGAAGGGAGGTACAAATAGGCAGTCAAAGGGGCTTTGGTGTTGTTGGCGTGGTCGTATGGTATCTCCAGAACCTTGACGTGGCCGTCCATGCAAGGGAAGGCCTCGCGGAACAGCGACACGGCGCGCTCCGCGGACTGAAGAACCCGCCTGTCGCCCTCCCTCGACCACGAGAGCATGTATCCGGACGCGCGCGCATAGTTGGAGGCGCGGATGAAGGCTCGACGAGCGGCGCGCCGCTGACCGCTGCGCACCGCGTCGCGCGCTATCCCCTCGGCCCTCACCGACTGCTCGTGCCATGTGACGTACCAGCTCTCCGGGTCGTGCTGCTTGACCTTGCCGACCGCCTCGAGGAATTCGGCAATCTCGCAACCCCCCGTGCTCGTGCTGCTGAGCACGCGGGCTGTTTCAAAGTTGTAAAAATGGCTTTTGAAAAACTTGAACATGATGAGGTTTGTGGTAATTTCTGGCATGACATGATGGAAGCGAGTGGTCATGCCACTTTTCTTTTGAATCAGCCAACTTGGAGTTGTTCGTCCTCGGGCTGCCGACCCGGCCCCCTTTCGGCCATTGATGTCGCCGAGTTTTTCGGGGGGGACCGTCCGCCCCCCCTTCGGAGGGTTAAGTTTTCGGCGCCGCTCGGCTTTTTTTCCGAAGAGATTCTATCTACAACGCGCTCTCAGCGTGGACAGATAAACTTGCCATCCTTTCCTTTTGAAAACGGAAGCAGAAATGCCAATGCGAAGATACGCGAAACATCAAACATTTGTTTCTAAACGAACATGACCAACTCATTCCTCTGGACCCTGGTGCAGGTGGCACCCCTGGCGAGCTCTACTTCTGCGTAAGCCCCCCCTTCCCGTGGTAAAAATGTGAACAAATTGCTTACTTACTACCGCCCTACCTAATTTCCAGGCTTATCTGCTCGGTCGGCCAGCAGTTCACCCACGTCTCGCTTATCGACCCGGCAGTGCCGGCCCAGGCTCGCCGAGAAGTGTGGTACCCCTTCTTCAAGAGCTACAGGAACATTGTGTTTCTCTCGGCGCCCAGCCATCTCACCACCATCACCACGTGCCTCATCAACTACTTCTGCGGCGGCCCTCAGGCGTCGCTGTGGTGGCTCCTCGGCGTGGCTTTTGTCGTCGGCCATGCGTACCCGCTCTCGTCCGGCATGAAGATGATGAGCCTGACGGCCGAGATTTGGAACAAAAAGACGCTTCCGGAAACCCGGGGCTGGCTGCAGGACTTTGTGGACATCAACGGAACGAGGTTGAAGTTTGTCGACATTCCAGGATGGCTGTGTGTGGTTGTTGCCGTGGTGATGGGTTTGCGAGCGGAGTATTGATAAATCGAGGGTGTGGGTTCAGGGGCTCAGGGGCGGGCTCCTACCTATTTAGACGGGTAACGAGATGAAAATAGGTAGATCTAGTATTCTGCGAATTAAGAGAGGCCTGAATGCCAGAAAAAATAAAATAAAAAAGCAACAAAAAATAATCTTGACAGCTATGGTCCTGTCGATTGCTGTCCCAAAACTCCTCCGCATATCGTACATGCAAAGCACCTACGGCAGATTATGTACATGTAATATCTATATATATATCCGTTCAAACCTCCACCGAGTCGCTCTTCTTTTCGTCGGCAACACCGTACTCCGTCTCCAGCTCATCGCGCAACGGAACCTCCTTCTCAAAGATGACCAACGCGAAACCCAGGCCCGCAAAGGCGATCGCGACGTACCACGAGCGCTGCAAACTGCCGTTCAGAGCCGAGATGAACTGCTCTTTGGTCTCGGCCGGCAGCAGCTTTGTGAACGCCGCCGTCGCGTACTGATAAGCATCGCCTCCGTTGACCTGCTCTCTGATGACGGGATCTGCGATGCCGCTGGCAAGCTGATCGAAGCGGTTGTTGAACACGGCCGCTGCGATGGCGGTGCCCCAGACCTGGCCGAAGCTCCGCAGGAAAGACCAGGTCGCGGTGGCGAGCGCGGTGTCGGCCTCGGTCAGGGGCGCGAGCACGGCGGGAAGCAGAGTCGGAATCATGAAGCCCGCGCCCGCCGATTCGACGATTTGGAAGCCGACCCAGGTGCCCGTGTTGGACTTTTCGTCGAGCAGACTGAACAGCCCCATGCCGATGGCCATCAGGGCGAAAGCGATGTGGTGTATCGGGCGGTAGCGACCAAGCTTGGACATGACGCCGCCGGCTGCGATGGCGAAGGGGATGAGAATGAGGATGGTGGGGAGCAGCTGGACGCCCGAGCGCTGTGCGGACGAGCCGAGAACACCCTGGAAGTACACGGGGAGGAAATAGAGCGCCCAGATGGTGACGATGCTGTGGAGGAAGGTGAGGGCGAAGGCGGTGGCCGAGGTGCGGTTGGAAAAGAGGTGGAGCGGCATGGTCGGCTGGGAGCAGAATGGAGAGCCTTCGAAAGCGATGAAAGCTCCCATGCCGGCCAGGCCGAGAATCAACGGGACCAGGATGCGGAAGGACGACCAGGGATGGATGGCGCCGGCCCACGACAGGGCGATCAGCACGGCGGATATCGAGGTGATAAAAATGGCGTTGCCGATCCAGTCAATCTTGTTGAGGCTCGTAGCGAGGCTCTTCTCCTTCTTGGCGTTGACGTGGAGGGAGAAGAAGAGAAGGACGAGGGCCAGGCCGCCGATGGGGAGGTTGAGGTAGAAGACCCAGCGCCAGCTTGTCCTGTCGACGATCAAGCCGCCAAAGAAGGGGCCCAAGGCGGTACCGATGGCGATCATGCCAAACATTCCGGCCAGGTAGCTGCCCCTGTGGCGAAGAGGGACCAGATCGCAAACGAGAATCTCGCAGAGGACGTTGATGCCGCCGGCGCCGATGCCCTGGATGACACGGCCGGCGATGAGCATGCCCATGCTGTTGGCGCCGCCGGCGATGCCGCTACCCAGGAGGAAGGCAGCGGTTGCCGTGATAGTCGGCCATCTTCTGCCAAAGATGTTGGCGAGCTGGCCGTACAGCGGCTGCAGGGCCGTCATGGCGAGGAGGTACCCGTTCACGGCCCATACGAATGCGTCGCCGCCTTGAAGGTCGGCGATGATGGTTGGCAAGGCGGTGGACGTGATGGTGGCTTCGAGCGCCGTCAGAAGACCGGTGAAGCCGACGGCGACGATGATGGTCCAGAAGCGCAGGCCTCGCTTGAAGGATGCAGGTGCAGACGGTTCCGCCTTGGACTGGCTTGCATCGGTAACCAGGGGGTCGACAGGTGGGGTCTTGTCGCTGTCGGTGGCCCGATCAAGCTCCTTGGTAGGTCTCGGGGAATCCATGCTGGGGGGATGGGGTGGGTAGCACGGCAGACAGTGTCAGCGTCCCAACGGAGTTTGTTGTTGGGGGGGAAGGAGGAGTTAGGTAGGTGGGTGATGGGGTTGAAGGAAGCAAGAACTGCAATCGTGCAGAATTTCCAAAAGGGGCCTTGGGCGCGTCGGCCGGCAAGTTTTGAGCTGTAAAGGCCTCCGAAGAGCTGTTTCGTTCGGATACTTTTTTATTCGGAGACCTTTTTATTCGGAGGCCTTTCCGCGATTCGCGGCACGGCCCGGCTGCGACCCCCACTATAATCCGATCAACGTCGGCCCCACGCCCGAAATTGCTCGGAAGCTTTACCCGTTGCAGGAAGGAATATGCCATGCAGCATATCAGTCAATGCAGACCAGCCAAATCAGAACAGCAACATGATGATCCAGTGTACCATCACACCCTGCAGACACACCCACCCCATCCAATAATCATCATGAGTGCGCCGTCGAACAAGACCATACACGACCTCAACGGAACGTGGGTTATGGTATGTCAAAACAACTGCCGGATTCGTGCACGATAGATAACTGACCGAATTGGAACAATACAGAGCAAGACCCTATCCGATGACATGAACCCCTCGCTCGTGGTCCAGGGAATTCCTTGGATCATCCGCAAGGCCGTATCGTGGGCGACGATTACCGGAAATGTAACACAGACCAAGGACGGAGAGGGGTACACCCTCATCAGCATCGCGCAGACCGCAACGGGCGGCATCAAGGGGGAGACGGAATCGCACCGGATCGACAGCAGCGAGATCGCCCACGGATCTGCCATGTTTGGTACCCAACGGGTTCGGACGAGCTGGCTTGATCTGGTCAACAAGAAGCCCGCACCGGGGGTTCGGACGGGGGAGGGACTGGATCCCTTTCTAACTCAGGGATGGCTCGAGGAAGCTGGGAACGACGGGTCTCCGGGACATATTCTGGTCAATGTCAGCAGCGACAAGTCTGGCTGGACCGCTGAGCAGGTTTGGGGGTTCGCCTTAATTGATGGACAGCGTTATCACGTCAGGAGATTTATCGTGCGCAACGGTGATCAGCGCGCAGATGTCCAGGTGGTGTACGAATATGTGCCTCCGAAGGCCTGATGGAACATGGATGGCTTGCCCAGATAGATGATAGAAAATGCAACCTGCTGTCCCCCCCGAGTTTCATTTAGTTTGCATGTAGACTACCTTCCCGAAGTAGTATTTGCTTCTCGGCTGCAATCAACGCTGCAGGCGGCGTAAATACCATGATTATACTGGGTACTTTTTTTTGGAAAAGAAATCAATCATCCCTCCCCTTGAATCAAACTTGGCCAGAAGTTTTGGTGTTGAAAACATACTCAAGTTTTATGATTTTGCACCTTTTCCCTCCACGAACCTTGATTTCGATCCAAAATCATTTGACTCGGAATGCGTTTGTCCTCACTTGATCATTCGAAAAATAAATTATGTTATAAGAGTACGTATTAATTACCTTGATCTCGGCAAGATTGTGTGAGGATTCTTTTTTTCATACAATAAAACAATCTATGGATAATATTGCGCTTAAAGATGCTTTTTTTAAACTCTAAATGTACTCACTCCGTGGTTCCTTTTCCAGGAAGTGGTTGGGGTTTTATGGCAATTTTTGCCCATTACAAATCTGCTGCTGTAGAACCCCCCCTCCCGCCCAAAAAAAAAAAAAAAGAAGAAGAAAAGAAAACGCCAAAACTCCTAAACCCAAAACCTTTTTATCCCTTAATATACGACTGAAACACGATATCCAGGTCCATCTCGTCAACTGCAGCCAGGTACGCAGCCACAAGCACATTCATGCCCTCGGCGACGGCCATCTCGACCCAATCCCCGAGGTCAACCTCCCTGTACGCTTCGCCCTCCTCCCTCTCGAGATGTTTCCGCAGTCCCTCGATCGGAATAACCACATCCCCGCTGTGATGCACAAACGTCGTCGTCGTCGTCTTCGTCGTCGTCTCGGTGTCTCCGGCAACGACAGCACCAACGACATCCGCACCGACGCTCTCAACCTTGACAAAGTCCAACGCCCCTTTCCACCGCCCCGATACGGGAACCGCGCGCATCTTCTTTGCGAACCGGACGACCGAAGAAACCACGTCCGTCTCCCCCGCTCCGACGCCCGTCACGCTGGTCGGCCGGTGTATCCAGACTTTAAGCCCCAGCCTGTCGGCCGCGCGCTCGAGGAAGGCCTCGCTGGCCCACTTGCTCGCAACGTAACCATCCGGCCAGTTGGGCGGGGGAGGGTGCGCGGCCAGGGATTCTTCTCTGAAGATGGGCTTGGCGGCGGTCTGAGGCAGGGATGGCCTCTTCTCCCCGTCCAAAGATTCGATGCCCGCCAGGGGATCCGGAAGAAGCAGACGGCCCGTGGCCGCCGTCGAGATGTAGTGGAAGTCGATTCCGTGCTTCAGGGCAAGACGGGCCAGCGCCTTGGTGGCCGTGACGTTTGGCTTTCGGAGCGTGGCGTACGTCTTGAGGAAGGACACGTCGGCTCCGCAGTGGATGATGGCGTGGGACGAGGCAAAGACGTCTTCGTCCAGGGCGCCCAAGCTATCCTCGAGCGATAGGAGGTCGCCTTGGTGGATGGTCACCTTCGGGGACGAGGAGGCGGATTCCGTCAGCTTGGATGGTTCTCGCACGGCAATGCAGTGGATGTCCGAGACGTGCGGGGAGGCGATGAGCTGAGACAGGATCTCGCGTCCCACAAAGCCTGTTGCTCCGGTCAAGATCACCGTCTTCCCGCCCGCGTGCGGCTTGGCGCCCGTTCTTGTCGGCGGGATCGTGTCTACCAGCTCTTTGGTCAGGGATATTTCTTCCTCCCAGACGACGGTATCGTCCGAGGCGGCGATGGCGGCGTCGTGTACGATCGCGGCCATGGCCCCGAGGGTGCTGTTCTCGAACAGGCGGATGATGGGAAGGGTGACGCCAAAGTCCTGTTTGATCACGTCTTGCAGCTTGACTATCAGCATCGAGTTGCCGCCGACGTTGAAGAAATCGGTGCCGCTTTCGATCGTGTGGAGCGTCAGCACGTCTGACGGGAGAACTTGTTCCCAAAGCTGGCTGACTCGGGATTCTTTGTCAGAAAGTTGGCCTCCTCCGGTCGATGCTCCTTCTTTAGCAGTCCCTGTCGCGTGGACCGGGAGTCGCTGAACAGCCCGCCTGTCCAGCTTGCCGTGTGCCGTCAGGGGTAACGAGTCGATGGGGATGATGGCTGCTGGCCGCATGTACTGGGGAAGCGGTAGAGAATTGGCCAGCCTCTGAAGAAAAGAGGCCCTGTCCTTTTCCTCAACAGAGCAACCCGGTTGGAAAACTGCATGAGCCACCAGCGTTATGTTCTCCAGCTCTCCGCGAGGCGTAACGCAGACGCCCGAAAGGCTGCCGTCGGAAGCACGGATGACGGCCTGCTCGATATCCTGCAGCTCGATCCGGATCCCGCGCAGCTTGATCTGGGAGTCGCCGTCGATGCGCCCAAATATTTCCAAATCTCCGTTCTTGTTGAGGCGCCCTCTGTCGCCCGTCTTGTACATGGTTGTCCAGCCCTGCGACCTGAATCTGTCCGTCGCAAACGGGTTCGGCACAAACTTGTCCCTCGTCAACGCGTCATTGTCGAGATAGCCGCTGGAAACACCAGCACCGCCAATCACAACCTCTCCGGGCATGCCCAGAGAAACGGGCTTCATGCTGTCGTCCAGGATGTACACGGCTCTGTTTGCCATCACGCTGCCGACGCAGATTCTCTGAGCGGCGTCCGCGTCGTGCCTCCCCTGAATTGACAGCTCAGTCAGGTTGCTGCCAAAGGTGACTTCGGAAGGTCCATAACTATTCCACAGGTGGAGCTCGGGGAGCTGCAGCTTTTGGAAGTCCCGGAGCAGCTTGGGAGGGCAATGCTCGCCCACCGCCATGGCGTGTCGCCATGCCGTGCACCGAGTGAGCTTTGAGAAGCCGTATTGGATCCAGCCGAGGTACTCGGACGGCGTCGCCCCCGTCCAGGTTACGCCCTCGTCCAGCATCAAAGAGGTGATGGCAACCGGGTCGCCTCGGATAGACCGCGGAGCAATGACCAGAGTGGCGCCGTACGCCAGGGCTGACAGGTTCTGGTATATCCCGAGATCGAACCCCAGGGCGCTGTGTTGAAGAACGACATCGGGGGCCTTGACTTGGTGATCGAGAAACCAGTTCGCAACGCCCTCGTGAGATATCAGGACGCCCTTTGGCGTTCCGGTTGTGCCGCTCGTGAAGATTATCACCGCCGTCCCGTCGGCCTCGGCCTCGATCGGAACTTGGACGGCCGCGGAATCGGCTATCCGGGAGACGTTTTGGCTCTTGGAAACCGCGGACGACAAATCACCCGTCAGCTGAGACGATGTAGCATCGTGGAAGAGAACCGCCGCCGGCTTCAAAGCCTCGATTACCGTTGCCAAACGCGGGGAAGGCGTCGAAGGATCAAGAGGGACAAATGCGGACCCGATCCGCATCACGGCCAAGGCAGAGCACACCCAGTCCAGTCCAGGTTCCTGCAGGAGGGCAACCCGAGCTCCTCGGCCTATCCCGGAATCCAGCAGGGTCTTTGCGATGGACGCTGCGCGATCCCCGACTTGTCCGTACGTCCAGGTTCCGCCACCGCCCAGCGGGTCTTTGATGGCGATGGCCTCGGGCTGGCTCCGTACTATCTGGTCGATTTGGTGAACGATGGTTCCCGGCCACGTTGGCTCAATCGTTGGTCCGGTACCCAACTTGATGGCTTCCTCGACGCTGCGCTCATTGAATGCCGGGGCTATCTCGATGGGCGAGGATAGGTCCTGGGAGAAGTAGTCGAGGAGCCTCATGTACTCGTCGGCCAGCAAGTCGGCGTCCTCGGTGGAGTAAAGCTGCTTTTGAACCACAAACATGATCAACGGGTCGCTGTTGGGGTTGTCCATGATGTCCAAGGTGATGTCGTAGGCAGCTCGCCCGAAATGGTACTCCTCACCCTCCCCTTCGATCCCCCCAAACGATCGCTTCTCTGCCACGCCCCCTCGGTAGTTGATAAAGGCCTGGAACAGCGGGCTGTGCAGCGTCGACCTGGGAACTCTGAGGTGGTCCAGGATGAGATCGAACGGCACGCGAGAGTGCGCCATCGCCCCGTATGCGGTGCGTCGAGTCTCCTTCAGGACGTCCTCGAACTTCTGCTTGCCCGACAGGCGGAATCTAAGGGGCAGGAGATTCAGGTACATACCCATGCTCGTGGACAGGTCGCCTTCAAACCGGTTGGCATCGGCCATGCCGATGCACAGGTCTGTCGTATCCAGGAGCCTGGAAAGCGTGACCTGGAACACTCCCAGGTAGAAATGGAACAGGGATATCTTGTTGCGCCGGCACACCTCGCGGATCCTTCTCGTCATGGAATCATCCAGCCTTCGGTCGATGCGGTTATGATCGTACCTGTGGATTGCCGTGCGGGTTGACTTGGCCGAAAAGGGGAGAAGGGGGAGCGCGGCCGGAAGATCAGCCAGCTGCGTCTTCCAGTATGCAAGTTCGCTGTTCATGGTTCCGGCCTGCACGTCAAGATGCTGCTGGGCCGAGAACGAGGAGTACTGGTACGGGTTCGGCGTGAGGGGTCTCCCGCTGTACAGCTTCCCCAGGTCGGCCATGAACACCTCGAGGCTGGCACCGTCCATGTTGATGTGATGGTACCCCATGACCAGGACTCTCTCCACGGGGCTGAGGTGGAGGAGCTGCAGACGCATCGACTCGCCGCGCTGAATATCGTAAACGTGGTTCTTCATGGCCTCAAAGGCTTCCGAAATATCACCCTCGTCCTGGATCTGCGACTCTTCGACTTGAAGAAGGGACTTTTTGAGGATAGCTTGCAGAGGGACGCCCTCGCCGGGCTGCAGGAGGAATGCGGTCCTCAGGGCTTCGTGGCGATCGCCGAGGGCCTGAATGGAGCGCTTGAATTTGGCAACGTCAAGGGGTCCGCGAAGCCTCACGGAGAAGGTGACGTTGAAGGTGGTTTGATCCTCGATGTACTGCCTCAGGAACCAGAATCGAGACTGCCCGAGGGACATCGGGACTTGCTTCTCCACCTCGTACGCTCTGGGGGGACTCGCAATCCTGGCTTGGACCTCGTGAATGTCGGCTTCGGTCAAAGGAGTCATCTCGGTCGCGGATGCAAAAGACGGGGTGCTGACGCCGCTTGTTACCGACTTTTGATTCTCCGAGGCAATGCTGCTTCTCGAGTCGAGGGTTGCCGAGACGGTTCCAGTGGAGCTGATAACCGGCGTAGGGGGTGCCTTGACCGCCGGTGTCACCTTGACCAGAGCGGACGAGTTGCTAGCACCACTACTACTGCCTAGTTTCGGAGTCAATGCGGCGGGGAGCTTCTCGTGCGCAAAGTTGATGAGGTCAATCACGGTGGCGCCGCCCAAGATCTTGAGCACGGGCACGTCGACGTCCATCTCCTTTTGGAACCACGCGCGTATTTCGACGGCCACCAAGGAATCAATCCCCGTGTCCTCGGCGGTGGCAGACAGAATGTTGGTGCGGTCTGCGTCGGCCTCCAACTGAATCTGCAACATGACTTGTAGCTTCTGGAGGAAGGCATCCGTGATGACTTGTTGAATCTCGTCGGGCGTCGTGACCTCGAGGAGTCTGGCCTTGACGGCAACCTTGGCCCCAGCGCCCTGTCGGTTCTTCCCGTCGGCGTTGGCGTTTCCGCCACGGACGAGGCAGTGCGCAAAACGAGGGTTATCCATCCACGGCGCGGGCTCTTCCTCGTCGACGTTGATGACGCGCAGGCCGGTGACGATTTCTGGATTACGATCGGAACCTGGCCGTCCGGCAAGGATGGCCTCGGCGATGGACTGATGAAAGGCGCGCTCGTCCATCCACTGGAAGCCGGCGCGCCGGATGGCCGGGAAGACAATGTCGCTGGCTTCCCGCATAACGTAGCCCACGCCCATGACGGCGCCGATGTGGAGGACGGAAGCTGCGAGCCCCTTGCGGCGCCGCTCCAGAGTCTTTGCCGCCATGTACATGTTGGAAGCGCTGTAGTTCGACTGACCGCGGTTCCCAGAGGCCGACGCCAGGGAGGAGAAAAAGACAAAGAAGTCGAGCGTGTCGTCCTGGAACAACCGGTCAAGGTGGATGGTGCCAAGAACCTTGGGCCTCAGGACCTTGTCCATGGTCTCGAAAGGCATCGACGCGAATGGGGTATCCTGAAGAACCATTGCCCCGTGCATGATGCCGGCGATGGGTGGGAAAGTGCTGCGAATGTCGCCGACGAGCTTCTCAACGGCGGACTGGTCGGTGATATCATTCGCGAACACTTCCACGCGCATGCCCTTGGTTCGGGATTCTGCAAGCCATCTCGAGTCGATATCCGGGCGTCTGCTGGTAAGAACCACGGTCCTCGCGCCGTGGGATCCCATCCAGTCGACAAGGGAACGGCCCAGGTCGCTCGTCAAGCCAAAGAGCACATAGGTCTTGTTTCCGTCAAACCTGATCAGAGCGTCTACCGACTGCAGCTTGACTGGAATTTTGGATTCCGACTTCCAGTCCACAATTGTGGTATCGGATGCATCCAAAAGCTCTGCCGGCGACGCAGCCGCGACGGCAGTTGGACTCAGCGTGCGGAAGCCACCGGCGATACCAGCATGACCAGAAACGGCCGATCCGTGCTCGGCAGCGCGTTGGAGCGTTCTGAAAAAGCCAAACTCGGGTGTTGACCGTGGATAGTGGCGTAGTGTGAGGTCTTGCAGGGTCGCACGCTGGCAGCCATCCGGAACGCAAGAGGCTATGAGAGAGCCAAGCCCACCGGCAATGGCGATATTGTTGGAGCAGTCCACAAAAGCTGACGGGTTGGAGGGAATCGCGTCTCGCACGGCGCGCTTCGGTGCCAGTGACGACAGAGGGACCACAGAGAACCCGATCGGGAGGTCTCCCAGCTCGCGGTCTGTATCACCAACCGGAACCGTGAACACAATGTTCAGGTGCTTCTCTGCGGCCCGCTCGATGAGACGCCGTCCCAATCTGCCAGATGATTCGTTCAAAATCAAGGTGCTGCCAGACGGGGCTGAAAGAAGGACTTGGTCACACTGCGCTTCAACCGCGAGCGAAGCAAGCAGGCCCTCTTGAGCGTCTGTGGTTGCATATGTGACGCCGACTTGGAGCAAATGGCCCTTGTGAACGGTCACACGAGAGCCGTTTTCGTGAGAGAGACCCAACACCCAATCGCCGGTACCGTCTTGTTGCCCAACGACGCCGTACAGCTTCTCAACTACAGGCGCCAGGGTGGACGTGCTGACGTGAACTAGCACCTCGCCGTCAGAGAGGTGATGGTCTTCCGTCTCGTTGATGGTAAAGCCGTGGTCGGATTTGGTCAAGACGAGCGAGCTATCTTTCGGACTCCTCGTCTGAGTTATAGTCCGCTTGGAGGCGTTGTAGCGGTCGTTTGCCGGCTGGATGGGAAGCAGGCGGGGGACCAAGACCCGGTCGCCCTCTTGCACAACTTCCTGTTCGAGCGAGTACAGCACCTGCCCCTGGCGGATGGAAGCGTCGTGGTCTCTGGCAAAGCGCAGCCTCAGCAGTGTCTCCGCCACCAGCTCCGCGTCGTGTTTGCGGTTAAAGTCAAGGTCAAGGAACTGCAGCCGGACGTCGGAAGCTTCCAGGACCAAAGTGCGACCAAGCCCCACGCTCATGTTGGCGTATGGCTGATCGACACGGCAGCCTTGCGTCACCCAGAGGATCGTCCGCTGGTAGTCGATCAGGGCCTGAAGCCCCTTCATCGTCTCCCTTGTGAGGTCTTGGAAGACGGGCTTGTCCAGCTCGGCAAGGTTCAGAACAAGCGCCGTCGGGGGGATGGAGGTTGATTCGAGATCCTCCAGGGAGTAAACGCGAATCACGTTGAACCCGAAGCTCCTGGTGAGGCGCAAGATGTTGTCGATAAGGACGACGGTCGACAGGCCCTGCCCGCCCACGACGACCAGGTCTCCGTTGTCGGCGGCTGCGGCGTTGGATGCTTCGGGATACATCAGCGGCTGTCGGATGAGATCGACGCGCTGGTCCACGGCCTGCGTCACAATAACCGAGACGGGCCGCGCGAGGGTGTCAACCTCGGGCGTGATGGTGTCGATGCCCGAGAAGCCCGTTTTGAGGAAAACTTCGTGCCACTTGGCAGAGCCGACGCACGGCGAGTACTTTCGACCGTCCTCGCGGCCGAGCCACCAGCCGGGAAGCCCGCTCATGGCGAATCCGACGCGGAGGACGTCGTTGTCGGTAATCTCGAGCAGAACGAGGTACCCTCCAGGCTTGAGAAGGCGGCGGGTCTCTTCCATGGTCTTTTCGAGGCTTTTGGTGGCGTGCAGCACTAGCGAGGCGACGATGAGGTCGAACGAGTGCTCGGCGTACCCCTGCTCGAGGACGTCCTTTTCGATGTCGAGGGCTTTGAAAACCATCTTGTCAGCCGTCGCGGCAAACACCTCTTGAGCCTTCTCCATAAAGCCGGTCGAGATGTCGGTGAAGGTGTACGAGCCAAAGGCGCGACCGATTTCGGCAAATATGGCCTTGGTTGCGCCGCCGGTGCCGGCTCCGATTTCCAAGATGTCCATGTTCGGGTAGCGATGGGCCAGCTGGGCAACGACGCCGCCGAGGAAGAGGGTGGTCTCCCTGAGACCCATGGCCTCGGTGTAGTACCGGTTCAGAAGGTTATCTTTGAACATGTGCTGCAGGATCTGGGTTTCGCCCCGCACCGAGGCGGCCAGGTTCTCGCCCACGGTTCGGTTGAGCTTGATCTCGATGCTGTCGGGATATTTCTCGATGATGGGCAAGATTTGATCCCAAGTGTCCTGCAGCCACTCCGGTTTGCCAAAGCGCTGCCGTCCCGTGGCGGTCTGGTTCAGCACGTGAGTTACAAAGTCAAAGAGTGCCTCGTGGTGCCACTCCAGACCCCGGCGCTCGGTGGAGGGTATATCTTTATCCAACTTGTTCATAAAGTAGATGGAGATTCTTTCCAGGTCCATGGCGAGCTCAAAGTCGTGGGCCGTGGCACGGTTGTCCTGCGCCAGAGCGCCGTCGGGAATCAGGGGTCCCCAAACGTGCTCCCTGAAGAGCTGTCTGTCTGCCTGGGCGGTACGCTTGGCGAGCGGTGTGACTCGCACGCCCTCGATCCGGATCAGAGGGGTCTGCTCATCGCGGCCGTAGACGTCAACATCACCACCAATAATGTTGGTGGCCAGGGGGTTCTCGGTCAGAAACGACTCGAGAGGCAGCTGAACTCCGGGTGACAAGTCCTGTCTGCACAACGAAGTATTTATCCGAATGCTGGCAACGTGGGTCGGCACGTGCAGCTGATCGAGACTTCCATCGTTGGGCCACCAGTAGGCCAGGAAAATGGCCTGCAAGCCGCAGTCCAGCACGGCCGGATGGACCAACACGGCGTCGACGGCGTGCTCAAAGGCGGGGACGCGCACGTACGCCGAGCCGTAGTTGATCTTGCGCTTCATGGAAGACAGGGCGCGGAATTCTTGGGTGTATTCATACCCGAGCTTCTCCAGGGACGAGTAAAAGCCGTCCTCTCCCACCTCTGCCGTGTCTGCTGGCGCAGGGGCTCGTTTTTGGCTGCCGGAATTCTCAAGATCCGCGTCATTGTCAGACGACTCAAGATTGACCAGGATCCGGCCCGTTGCGAGGCAGGAGAGTGTGTCGGATTCGGGGTTGGTCGAGGCGTGGAACCTGAAGGTAGCCTCAATCTGCTTCTTGTCGGCTCGCTTCGACACGTCCGACAGGGTAAACAGGGACTCGACGCCGCTTTGCTCGTTGTTGGTATCAAATACCAGGGCCTTCCCAATGACAAAGTCGCGAATCTCAATGTCTCGAATGGCGGCACCGTCCGAGAGGGTGGTGCAGGACTCGATCGCCGTGGAAAGATAGGCGGCCGCGGGGTACACCATCTGGCCCTGGAGCTGATGGCCGCGGATCCACGAAAGCTCGCTGGGCTTGATCATGTTTCGCCAGCGCAGTTCCTCGGCCACTCCGTCTGAAACCCTGCGTCCCAGCAGCGGATGGAATGGTGATTTCCGATTCCGCATAGCTCTGGAAAGTCTTGATTCGTGCCAAAAGACTCTGTCGTGGTCCCATTTGTACGACGGGAGATTGGGAACCAGCTTGCGTCTTGTGAGCGACTTGGATTCGCCGCCGGCGAGAAGGCCGTCATAACTGTTGAAATCAACCACCGGCTTGGTAAACCGGCTCCATAGAAATCCAAGAGTGAGAGACAAAGCGCCGACGTCGTCTGCGCCGCGTTGGAGGGTGCCGGTGTAGGGCGTTGGAGCGGGCTGGTCCTTCAAGGTCTCGTAAAAAGCAGCGAAATTCTCCAACGTGGGCCCCTTTAGTGCTGGGTGAGGGCCGACCTCGACAACCATGTTGAATGGGGATTCGGTGTTGCTGCTGACCGCCTTGTCGACGGCCTGGGCAAAAAGAACCGGCCGTAACATGTTGTCCTTCCAGTATTCAGCCTTGAGGGCGGCGAGGTCTGTCGCCTCGGTTCCGATTTGCTTTCCCTCGTAAACGCTCGAGTACCAGTTACATCCGCTGCGTGGTGCTCGGGGCCGAATATCGCAGCTGAGCAACGCTTCGAGATACTGGGAAGAGCATTCTTCCATGTGATGCGAGTGATATGCCTTGTTCACCTTGAGAACCCTAGCAAACTTCTTCTCGTCGTCAAAGATCTCCTTGACTTCCTGAACGGCGTCGGCATCCCCCGAGAGCGTGACGCTCGATGGGGAGTTGCACGCAGCCACGGAGAGTCTGCCCGCAAAGGTATCCAAGCCGCACACCTCGGTGGCATCTTCAAACGAGGTTCCGACAGCCAGCATTGCTCCCTCTCTCGTGATGTACTCTTCGGTGCAGAGACCACGGTAATAAGCAACCTTGATGGCTTCTTCGGCGGTGATGATGCCCGCCGCGTAGGCCGCCGCTATCTCTCCGGAAGAGTGACCCACGACCGCGCCGAACTCTACACCTGCTGTGCGTAGGACGTCGACCAGTACGATTTGAACAGCGGTGCAGAGAGGCTGAGAAAGCCGAGCTTCGCTCAGTCGAGACGACTCTGTGCCAGCCAGCAGCTCCTCAGTCAGGGACCAAGACGGCCTGTCGGAAGCGGGAAGACCCGAGAGGACAGTCTGTAGGTGTGTAATGCGTTCCCGGACAAAGGGTGAGCCTTGAATCAGGCCTTTCCCCATGGTTGCCCACTGCGCTCCCTGACCGGTGAAGACACCCAAGATCCGGGGGGCGGCCGCGCTTGGCCGGGTGCCAGTGCTGTCGGCGTTTTGGAGGTAGTCGTTGATCTTGGTGACCAAACTCTGTGCCGAGCTGGCAGGGAACGCGGCCCTCACTCCCAATGCAGATCGTCTCGAATGCAGAGTGTACGAAAGGTCGCGAGGGTCGGGCTTGGACTGGGCGGGCAAAGCCAGGGCAAACTGTTCAAGAATACCCCGGAGCGCCGACTCGGACCCAGCCGAAAATACAAACGGGGTAAAGGAAGTGGCCTCCTCCTCAAGACTGGTGGAAAGGGTAGGCAGCGTGGGCGCCACATGGTTCTCTAGGATGACGTGGGCGTTGGCGCCGCCAAACCCGAAGCTGTTGACGCTTGCGCGCCGGGGCCCTGCGACAACCTCCGGCCATGGCTTTGCAGCAGTAGTAATCTCTACACCGTTGTAAAAAGGCGCAACCTTGGGACTCAATCTGTTGAAGAGCATGTTGGGTGGGATTGTGCTGTGCTGGAGGGCCAACGAGGCTTTGAGCAGACCAGCCAGGCCGGCGGTTCCTTCGGTGTGCCCGATGACTGTTTTGATCGAACCGACGTAGAGGTTACTGGCCTGTCTTTGCGCTGAGGACTTGTTGTCATCGCTCCCATCGTATCCGAAAAAGGCACGGCTGATGCCCTCGGCTTCCTAGTATTCACGCAGGTAAAGTTAGGCCGGGGGGTAATTCAGGGGTAAATGTAAACAAAACAAAAAAACAACATTCAATGCCAAGATAACAAAAAACTCGGAATAGCTAGGTAGGTACTCACACGACAATCACCCGCCTCGGTTCCTGTGCCGTGGGCTTCAAAGAACTGGCAACGCTCGTTCTCGTTCCTTGGGTCCAGTCCCGCCTTTTGGTAAGTCCTCGCGATCAAATCGGCCTGCGCGAGCTCGTTGGGCATGGTGAGGCCCTTGGTCCGGCCGTCGGAATTGATGCCGGACTCGCGAATTACGGATTCGATGTGGTCGCCGTCTCGGATGGCATCGCTCAGGCGTTTCAACACAATAGCCGCAACGCCCTCGCCGCGGGCGTAGCCGTCCGCATCTACGTCCCACATCCTGGACCGGCCGGTGGGCGAGAGCATTTTCAGCTTTGATTCGCCGACGTAGAGTTCCGGGCCGAAGATGAGATTAGAACCGGCCGCAATGGCGACGGACGTGTCGCTGCTGCTCCTCAGCAGCTGGACGGCTTCGTGGACGGCGAACAAGCTGGAGGAGCAAGCCGTGTCGATGGTCATGGAAGGACCGTGCCAGTCGAAGAAGTAGGAGACGCGATTGGAAATGAGACTGCGCGCCGTGCCCGTCGCCATGTACGCGGGTATGCTGTCCAAGTCTCGCTGGAGGTGCTCGCTGAAGTCGCCGCACATGAGTCCCACGTAGACGCCGGTCTGAGAGCCAGCCAGAGACTCGACCGGCTGGCCGGCCGCTTCGAGGGACTCGTAAACGACTTCGAGAAGGAGGCGATGCTGGGGATCGACCGAGTGGGCCTCCACGGGCTTCATGTTGAAGAAGGCGGCGTCGAAGAGGCGGGGGTCATCTTGGAGGAAGTAGCTCTGGGTGACGTTTGAGGTGCCGTGGTGAGCCCCGTCGGGGTGGAAGAAGGCGTCGGCGTTGAAACGATCGCTGGGGATCTTGGAGAGCAGGTCCTTGGGGTTGCGCAGGAATTCCCACAGCTTGGACGGGCCGTTCAGAGATCCAGGGAAGCGGCAGGCACTTCCAATGATGGCGATGGGCTCGTTCAGCGGCCGCGTGCCGCCGGGTTGAGTATCCATGGTGTTCTGGATGGAGGTGATGTGAGGTGCGTCGGGTAAGTTGTGGTGGTCTCAATGGTAGCTGAGCCGTGAGGTTGAAAGTGAGGCTTGCAGCAGACTTGATTGATTGTTTGTTTTCAAAACCTCGAATCTCTCTCTTCTTAAGCATTGTGGCCTACCTGCGCAGGTGTCAGCTCGCCAGCCTTACCCATTCCTGAGTTGATAGTTAGTATGTGTGTTTCGGATGCCCGAACCGGCCAAAAATTTACAAAGGATCCGTATTTTAGGAGCCCGGGGATTCGGAGACCACTACTACCTAGCTAGCTATTGAGTCCAATCCTTCTGGGGCCGTCTTTCCCAACAACCGGGGTCCAGCTGTGCGGCGCAGTACAGAAGAAGCACATGGTCATCCTGTAGGGGTCCGTAGCAATACATACATGCAATGCAGTTACATCTGACAGAACCCTGGGATGCATGGTGCTCTCGTGTGCCAAGCGTGCCATTGCCAACATGAACCGGGGACGCAGAGATCAGCATTTCAATGCAAGGGTCTTGTGCGTACATGTCACCCACCTGAATATATGAATTTATATTGATGAATTGCACAGAGGTTGCACGCCAATTTTTTTATTTATTTTTTCAACGAGAGCTAAATACTATTGGAAGTTTCTGTTCTGCATTTCAAAGTTCAACGGTGGGACGACCACAAGCCGACCTCAGGGAAGAAAAACTAGATAGTACTGTACAAAAAAAAAAAAAAAAAAAAAAGGACTTTTGTTCTACATTTTCAAGTTGGTGGCACGGACGACCACAACCCGCTCCTCAGGGAAGAAAACTAGATACAAAATTGGTAACCGTGCTCTTCCATTTTCCAAGAAACCCGATCCCGTAGACGACCCAGATCTGCCACTGCTTGATCTCGGCGGGCAAATGGACCTGTTCGGAAAACCCCGTCCCCTCAAAGCTCTCCTCCGTGTCCACCTCGCCGCCGACGACGCGGTCGACAAAGCCCGTCAGGCCCCTGCCGCCGCCCAGATTCATCTCAAACATCTTCTTCACGTGGCTGTGCCGAAACCGCCACGCCTTCCCGCTCTTGGGAGACACAAACTCGAGAAACCTGCCTCTCGATTTATCTGCGAGACGGCCGCTGACCCCGTCTCCCTCAAACTCGGGCGTGAACCGAACGTGGTCCTTGTCCTGCCAGCGGGAGCGGGAGGCAGGGTCTGGGTTGCCGATCTGCGCGCCAACCAACAACCTGCCGTCCTTGAACAGTTGGGCAGAAAAGTACGACGTCGAGTTGTCGATCCGGGACACGGGCTCCCAGTAGGAGATGGTGTAAGGCCCAATAAACGCGCGCACGATGTGCCAGCCGTCGCAGATGTTGAACCAGCCGTCTTGGGCCCACAGCCGGCCGTGGCCGCCGTGGCCGCTGATCCGCATGTGCTTGCGTTTGCCGATTTGAACCTCGGCCGTCATCTTGCCGCCGGCGATGGGCTGGTTAAAGTACAGCCCCGGCGCCATTTTGACTGCGGACCCGGCGTCGTTTGTACTTTGCTCGCTGTTCTCGGCCGAAGGAGGCCACAGCTGCCCGTTTGACAAATACGGCGGCGTGAGGGACGAAAGGTCGAGCGAGCCCTTTTCGCGACCGGTATCCCACCAGACGTGGGCCGAGGTCATGTCCCTGGGCACGCGGAAACCGTAGACGCGGTCCGAGCTGTTCCAGATGCCCGTTATCGAGTCGTCGCACACGATAATGGTGGATTGTTGGGTGTAGTCGAGCTCCTGTATGATGGTCCCGTCGTCGAGCAGCATGTAGAACTCGACGCGGAGGTTCCCCTGTCCGAAAAAGTGGTACGAGGGGTCTCGAGAGAAGCCCATCAGGATGCTGCCGTTGCCCGACGCGGACACGCCGTCAAACTCCCACTGCTCCCAGACGGTGGAGTTGAGTGCCGACAGCTTGGGGACCTCGGGGTGCTCCGATTCCGAGAGCGAGAAGGAGACCGGGCCTTGGGTTTGCTCATACGCAGTCAGGCGGTTGATGGTGCAGGATGAGTGGTCTTCCGAGATTGCATCAAAATGCGGCTGCTGGGGCTGCAGCAAAGTGTCTAGGAGTGGCTGCTGTGCCAAATGTTTACCGCCGTCGTCTGCATCATGATGTGAGGCGGATGCAATACGAATCAAAGCGGCAGCCAACGGTGGCAGTATCTTCACGAATGCATGCATGCTGTGAAGAGATCCAATGCAATGGCACTGCTGAATTGGTAGATGGGGGGTATCTAGGTAACCGGTTAGAAGATGGCTGATGAAAAGAAACAAAAAATGAAAATCAAAAATCAAAAATCAAAAATCAAAAGCAAAAAGATTCAATGGTGGCATCGCCGTCTGGTCTCCGATCGGGTGCTTTTGTCCGCGGGGGGTATGGGGGGCCGAATCATGTAAAGCCTCCGGGTCTTCGGGGCCTTCGGGGCCTTCGGGGCCTTGCGTCAGCAATCGGAATCGTCTGCAAAGCTCCGACGGATCGAGCGGTCGGGCGGATATGTATGGGTGAGGCGTCTGCCCATCCGAGACACGGTGCAGCCGGAACGACCATAATGGTACCCAAGGTTCTGCTAGATGAGGATCATGTTGAGATGACTCGAAACATCTCCACGCCCCATAATTGCTGAGATGAAGTCACCATTAAGTTGCGTGATCTGACACATTTCGCCCGACCAATGCCATCAAACACACACACACACACACGTTCAACCATGTCGCCTCAGACCCCCCTTTTCCAGCGAGCCCTCGTCCAATCCTCCACCGCTGGGGTGCTTTCTCTTACCGAGACGCGTCCGGTTCCTAAGCCACTCCCAGACCAGGTTCTGATCCGCGTGGCCGCGGTGGCTCTGAACCCATGCGACTGGAAGATGCCTACCAACTTCCCCTGCTCCGGGGCCGGGGTGGGGTCGGATTATTCGGGCACAATTGTCGAGCTCGGCAGCGCGGTTTCCGTCTCACCCATGTTGAAGATGGGAGACCGCGTGGCCGGCGCCGTGCACGCCTCCAACAGCTTGAACCCTCAGTCCGGAGCTTTTGCCGAGTACATCGTCATGGCGGCCGACATGCTCTGGCGCGTGCCCGACAGCATGAGCTTCGCCGAGGCGGCGGCCATAGGGTGGTGCGTTCTGGGCACGGTCGGACTGGCAACACTTCACAAGAGGCACCTGGGGCTCCCGGGAACACCCGAACAGCCGTTCGTGGCTGCCGACGAATCAAAAAAGCCCTGGGCGCTCGTGTACGCGGGGAGCACCGCGAGCGGGACCATGGCAATCCAGGTGTTGAGGCTGTCCGGCTTCAGGGTTCTAACTACCTGCTCGCCCGCCAACTTCTCCCTCGCCGAGTCCTACGGGGCCGAAAAGGCGTTTGACTACCACTCCCCCTCCCTCGCTCAGGATGTGCGCGCTTACACCCGCAACAACCTGGGATACGTGGTCGACATCATTGCCGACGCAAACTCCCTGCGGCAGTGCTATGCAAGCATCGGCCGCGCGGGCGGTCGGTACGTAGGCTTTGAGCTCGTCCCCGACGAACTTGTGGCCGCCATGGGTCGCAAGACGGTCAAGGCGAGCTGGGTGCTGGGGATTCGCATGTCCGGCTCCGAAATTGCGCTTGATCGCGGATATGGCAGTGCGGCGGACCCGGAGCTGCACGCCTGGGGGGTGACGCTGTTTAAGAGGATGGAGAAGCTGATTTGGGATGGAAAGATTAGGCCGCATCCTGTCCAGGTAGATGACAAAAGCGGACTGGAAGGAGTCGTTGCGGGAGTGGAGAAGCTGAGGAACCGAGAGGTCTCAGGGAAGAAGCTGGTTTACATGTTTTAGTCTAGTGTGTTCTCTCCATAAAGTACATACACGCATGTGCCATTTTAAACCCTCAAAAGCTCCTGCACCTTGTCCATATTATGTCGCAGCGACACAACCAGTGACCTGCCCGTATTTTTGTTCTCCTGCCCACCGTCGCCGCCGTTACTGCCTCCCATAACTGTCTGCAGCAGACCCATTACGTCCTGTTCACTAAAGATTCCCCTTGCCAGCGAAGCGCGCCCTGAGATGCGGTACTCGGCCGCAAATCCCATCAGGCGCTCGATGCTTTCCACGTGGTGATCAACGACCTGGATGAGGATCTTGATGTGCAGTCGGTTAGGCATTGCAGGCAGCCCGGCGACGCGAAGCTCGGGCTGAGCCTGGAAACCGTTCATGGACTCTTCGGTCGCGTCGGCGAGGTACTCGGCCAGACGGCAGAACATGATGTTGTAGAGCTGCATGACCTGCAAGTAAGTCGACAAGAGCAACAGGTACGTGGCTGTGTTTAGGGGAGATGGTGCAGAAGCCGCCGGCCCGCTATTGGTGCTGCTTCCCATGGCCGAGACGCCCGAGTCCGATGCCGACCACGATCCTGGAGATCGAGCCGCCGAGGGCGGGGATAGACGTTTGAGAATGGCCACAAAGCTTGTCGTGCTTTGTAGGGCCTCGGCAACGGGATTGTCCACAGTCGAGTTGATCTTGGCAGAACAGCTGCTCTGCATCATCTGGGGCGTCTGCCATGGGTATGAGTCGATCTTGGAAAGTTGCTTGGTGACGCTCTCGCTGAGGCCGGAGAGGGCAATGAGGGTGTCTGTGACGGAAACGGCTGGCGATTCCGAGAGACTGTCGTGTTCGACCTCAAGCTGGTCGCCAACGTCCTCGTCACAGGGACTGCCCATGAGCATCTGGCTCGTATCATACATGCGGTACCCCGCCATGTCGCCGCCTGGGCTCGTGAGGCCAAACAGGTTTTCGAAAGAGGTGTCGCCCAGCCCGAGGGGACTCAGGTCGGCCGAGTCCGGCATTCCGGTTGCTGTCAGCCATGACAGCATGGGTGGTGCTGTTGCCGGTGCGGTTGTGGGTGTCGATATCGGTGTCGAAGTGAACTTGGATGAGGATGCCAGCGATGCTACCGACCCGCGAGCGCGTTTGCGGGAGTGGCTGACCGGACGTTCGATGGACATGACAAGAGCGTCGGCGGGATTGTTGGTGGTGGTTGCATTTGCATTTGCATTTGCATTCGCAGCGTTGTTAGCATTGTTGGCAGTGCTGCGGGGTCGGCCGAGTGGTCGAGCGTCGCTCGTCACACACAGAGCGCCCGCCCGCTGACATCGTGCGCATGCTTCGTCGGGCCCGGTGTTCTCGTCCCGCAGGCATCGTAATTTTTGATCTCGACAACGATCGCAGGCATATCGTTTGTGGATTGCGTAGGTGCTCATGGTGGAGGAGGTGCGCGGTGGGTGAGATTGATGGTACATTCCAGGTTCCAGGGATCGGCGCTATAACTCAGCAGAACTAGCGCTTGGCGCGGGACAGAGGGACACAGGACGCGGCTGGGAATTTCAGCTCAATTTAATCTGGCACCCCCTCAGGCTTTTCCACGTTGCGGGGTAAATACGCTGCGTATCATCACCGTAAGACCAACTCACCCTTGAGCGTGCGTGCACGGCACATTTGCCAATTGTTTTGGGAAATGAGTCTATTCATAGTTGCCGTAATGGACCGATTCCTCAGTGTCTTTGGGTGATAATGAGCGAACACAACATGAACGGATATTGTCGCTGCAACCCAAGACGCGACCTGATTGGCACTTGAAGAGACTGCCTTGAGCTGACAAAGTCTCGCCAGAACTGCATGTTGGAACTTGACCCGTCAAATCCGTCAATCCTGCGGTACTTCTGTTTGTCAGATTCGATCCTCCACCTTCCTCTTTGTGGTTCACTCCCTCAGCGTCTCCGCAGGCTTACATTGGCTGTGCCCCAACGGAGTAGCGGTGGGAATCTTCCAAGATGACCCGAGCAGCGAGAGCGCCGTGAGATCTGTAAATTACATGGAGCCTTGTACCCTTTTATTTGCTACATTCAACTTTGTTTAGCGGCTTGGTAGGGCGTAGTCCTTTGAATCATACCGTCTGTTTTGAACCAGCTGACGAGTAAAGTACACGCGTGTCAAATATCATATATCGAGTTCACAGGTCTAGTCACCCTGCCCCTCGCCCGCTTAGATACCATTGCACACTTTGTACGGTACCGTGAGAATCCTCTTTGACCAGTCTGCAGCACAGAGAGGTTGGGAGATTGTGGGGCTTAAAAAAAAAAGAGAGAGAGAGAGAGAGAGAGAAAAGCAATACAGGGCCGCCTCGTGCAACCAACGCACTTCGCCTTGTTGTACTGCTTGTAATTATTGGACAAACAATTGAAGTGCCATGTGTGCCAAGATCTGGGGGAACGGTTCGCTTACCTCCCTTGCCGTTCTCTGACAGTCGTACGAACTGCGTGCGTATTCCACACTCAGCGTCGTACCACTGAATCCCAACCAACATTTACCCCAGCGGGTCCGAGTATTCCCAGACTCGACGAGAAGCAATCGCACCATTCTGGAAATTTCCGTCGGGCAAATAATCTACCCTAGCTTCCACGTGGTTTCTCACAGAAAGACTCCAGCTGCGGACGAGAAGTGTTACGAGAGAAAAAAACAGTTGAGGCATATCAGGATTCAAACCAAGAACAGATAATATAACAACCGAGAACGCTAAACAGCTGGGCATCCACGCGGTCTCGGAGAGGAAGATTCGACGCCATGGTAGCGACGACTCCCTAAATCTTGAAGGATTATTACCAGAACGAGAGGCATTCGAAAAAGGAACATAACGCCCACTTGGAAAGTTATTAGTCGGTGCGGTGCCCCACATATTTAAGGAGCCTTTGCTTTTCTTTTTTTCAAAAAGATCTGTGCCTCCTTACCGCCACGTCGGGAAAGGAAAAAAAGCACTGCTTGGGTGGGGAGGATTGGATCCCTGGCCTAGGGATCTCCACTAACCCACAAAGGATATGAGATTCTAGAATGTAGGATCAGATTCCGGGATCCAGGGCCAGGGATCGGATCCAAAATTCAAAGATGGAGAATGCTGCATATTATATAACACACTGACCTTGGCCTGGTAGCCATCACCACCTCCACCTAGATAATTAGATTTAAGTTTTTCTAGACCCAGCCAAGATCCAGTCAAGAAGACCCCAGGAGATAAGTGTAAAAAGAAAGAAGAAAAAAGTAAAATGGCTACTAGACTAGTAGTGATCTGCGTGCTGAACCAACTGCTAGGCCGGCCCTGGGTATGGGCGCCGCGGCGGTGTGGAAGAAAAAGAACTGCCACGTGTATGAATTGAACTGATTTTGAGGTTAGGATCTGATCCTTCCATTGGGCATCTTCCCCCCTAACGGTATGAAGGCGTGTTGGTTTTCAAAAAAGGCATTTTTATCTTCTCGAAGGCCTGTGCTACCTGTGTTTTTCAAAAAGTCTGTTATCTTCAAGGAAGGTCTAATATTCCTAGCCAGAAACTTGGCTGTGCGCTAACAAACGTTCAAGGGGCGTATTGTATTAGTCTAGTTGGAAGGAATAACGGCGTTGTGTAATATGGATGTAGAAACGGGGACTGAGATAATACCGGCGAAGGCAGTTTTACAAGATTTATGTTTTCGGTGTGTGGGTCCGATGAAGGAAAACTATACTGTAGAATACCTAGATAACCTTCTGTGGAAACATCTTGGCCATCTGCTGTCTGGACGGAAACTTCTCCCTCCTCATCGCGACGTGTCCAGCACGTACCGTCCCACCACTCTGTTCTCCCTCATGGCATCAAACACGCCGCCGAGCTCGCTCAAACCCACAGTCTTGATAGGGGCGTGAACAAGACCCCTCACAAAAAAGTCGACAGCCTCAAACATGTCCTGCCTGCTCCCGACATAAGACCCCTTGACCTGAATCATCCTCACGACCGTGTCAAAAACCGGCATGCTGACCTTGGCGCCAGCAGGCAGCCCGATGCACACAACGGTTCCGTTGGAACGGACATAATCCGTCGCCTGCTGAAAGGGCTTCTCCGCCGGGGCAAGCAGCAACACGGCGTGCGGTCCCATCGCCTTGCTCCCCGAAGCGGCCCTGACATCAGCAACAAGGTCCCTGCTCGCCATAAAGTCCACGTAGGCCTCGGCGCCGAGCTTCTTGCAGCTTTCGCCCTTTTCGGATCCGCCGTCAATGGCGATGACGTGCAAGCCCATCGCTCTGGCGTACTGGATTGCGAGGCTGCCCAAGCCGCCTCCTGCCCCAACGATGGCGACGAACTGTCCCGGCACGGCTCCGCTGGTCTTGAGACCTTTGTACACGGTCAGTCCGGCACAGAGGATGGGCGCTGCGGCGTCGAGTTTGGTTCCCTTGGGGAAGCGAGCGACGTGGGCGGCATGAGCAACTGCGTACTGCTGGAATGTGCCGTCGACTGTGTAGCCGGATAAGGCGGCGTCCGGGCAGAGGTTCTCTTTGCCTTGCATGCAAAAAGTGCAGTGGTGGCAGGTTGAGTTGAGCCATTGGATGCCTACCGGGTCCCCGATGGCGAACTGGGAGGTCGGGACCAGGGAGCCGAGAGCTACGATTGTGCCTGCGCCTTCGTGGCCGCCCACGAGGGGAGTTTTGCGCGGGAGCGGCCAGTCGTTGTTGAGTGCGTGGAGGTCTGTGTGACAGACACCCGAGTAGGCGATGTGGATGAGAACTTGATCCGGCCCGGGGGTAGGAACGGGGATTCTCTTGAAAGTCATTGCTTTGTCGGCCTCAATGACCTGGGCCATTTGATCTTTGGGAATGGACGGCATGATATGGGTTAATTCGGTTGCTTGAGACTCGGGAGAGAAAATTGAACCGATAGAGAGAGAGAGAGAGAGAGAGAGAGACAGAGAGGATGAGTGAAACAAGACAAGGAATTCGTCGAGTTTTCTGTCAAGACATTGTTGTTGCGCTTTGATGTGGTTTTGCATCCGGTCTGATCTCAAGGCAACGTCATTGTCCCGTCAGTTCGTCTCAGGGGTTACGTTGTGTTTTGTTTACAGATCACGCCCCTTTCTGACTACCCCTGGTGCTTGAGCTCTTATCGGCTGGATGCGAGGATTGGGTCAAATTCCGGTGATTTGGTTGGTCCGGACTCTGGACATCCGATCCGGAGGAGGAGATATGAGTTCAGGGCGCGGGGGCCCGGGAGGTCCGTATCCACTTGTTTAAGCTGTTGCACGGCCATGGTTCTGAACTGCTGTTAGTGTTACCGATCGACCAAACCTTGATTCGTGAAAGGGAAAGCGCCCCGTTGAAACGACAACAGCGCTGCCGACCGATCCTGTATTCAATGCAACGAACGTCAAGTACAAGCGATGCCGTTTTGCTAAAGCAGAAGTTGCAACGGCTCTCCATCGTCATACTGAATAAGCAGGCCTCTCACTTCTTCGAGTATGTTTGGGGTTTCCCCTATCCGTAAAATCTGCACCGTATTGTTATCTATACTCCATCCAATGACTGTGGAAATGGGCTGGTGTTTTTTTGGGTGTCTCCATCGTTCCGGTCCGCGATCCTTGTGTGTGGCCTCGCACAAGGTTCCGAGACTCCGTTCTGGCGACAGCCCCTACCCGCGCTTAACAACACCGATTGCCTTTCCAAAACTCACACAACCTGTTTTGCCAATATTTCCTCTCGTCTATCCCGCCACAACTCACTTCTCCACAGAGGACACCGCCGAGATGTTTTCCCTCAAGTCCGTCGCCTTTCTCTCGCTGGCCATGCTGGTGATTGCGGCAGCTGTTCCCCCCAAAGCTGGTGATCCCGTGGAGGTTGTTGTCGTCGAGGTGGTAGAGCACAATGAGCACGGCCATGGCGATCACCACGATACCGACCACGGGGCTTACGGCTATGCCGATGTTGTCATAGTCGAGGAGCACCACGAAGTTGAACCGGCCGTCATCGTCGAGGAACACGAGCACGAGCACGACAAGGATTTCGAACCAGACGTTGTCATTGAGGAGCACGTAGAGTACCAATACGAGGAGGCCGTTGAAGAGTCTGCAGAGAGCCACCCTGCCTACGACACAGTCAACTGGTGCCTCTTCGCTTGCAACAACTATTGCCAGACAGGCGCATACTACGAAGGTCAAGAGAGCATCAGCGACAAGCAGCCCATCGAGAACTGTGACTTTAACCGTTGCACCGCTACGTGCGTGGTCAGCGGCCTCAGAGACTACGAGGAGACGCTCAAGTTGCAGGAGGAGCAGGAAGTCGTTCAGGAGGTTGTGGAGGAGAATGATGATGGTGACGATGTGTTGGGCCGGGCTAAGCAGAACAAGAGGGCAGTGGACGCAAATTCCGCCAGTGAGTTTGATTCTTACTCCAACTCCTCTGACTACATGAATCACATCATTGCAGCTCATCCCTCCCCTTTGCTCCCCATTTACGTCACCGTCCCGACACCAACCTCCGCCGGGGATGATATTAACCGGCTCAAGCCCGCCAACTCCAAGGCCGGATCGTCTAATGAGGAAAAGAACCCACCGCCTGAGGGTGTAACCATTATCCACCCTTCGGCGCGGAACTCAGTTGAGCCCTCAGATGAGGTTTGGCTGAGCGGGGTTTGCGGGCGGCTGCCATCGAGGGTGGACGCGTCGCTCGATGGGCACATGAAGAAGTACTACTTCAAAAACGAGGGGCTGGAGGTGTTGATTCACAGGGAGTGGAGGGATCCCAGATTTCCGGGCATGTATCCTCCTCCAAAGAAGCCGGTGCCTGATGACCAGCGGGATCCGGTGGATGTGGGGAACAGCCAGCTGCTGAACCAGATGAGAAGTATGATGTGTATCTGAGGGATTTGGCTTGGATGCAAGCTAGATAATAGAGCTTTTTGTCTGGTTTTCTCTCTGACTGTAGCGTTTTCTCCACGCAAACGTCCACAGACCTCGTTCCCCTGTCAAGTCTTAGCCGAAGCTATTCCTGGAGGGATCCTCCAAAACGGGTCAACTGGAAGCAACGCACCGTCTTTATGGCAGAGGTCTTGAATTTGATTGATGATCTGCCTGCTACGGCGTAACTGTATTGTGTCTACTCTAGTAATTTTTGCTGCGTTGTATGAATCAATTTTTTTTTTTGTGGCTGGGCGGTTCCCATCGTGCCTACATGGTACCTACTTTTCCATTATCTCATTCTGATTTCGCCTCCTCGTCCTACTGCAGCGACTGAAAACAGTTTGCGGCAGACTGATTGGTACCAATCAACGAATGGGGGCTGCCCCGCTGCAGACGAGGGTTAAAACTGCTGGGTTTTGAAAAAAAAAAAAAAAAAAAAAAAAAGGGTTCCTGTTCTTTCCTCGCACCCTCGCCAAATTTCGCAGCCAGTTTTTAAAACTTGCACTTCTCGAGTTTTTTTTTAGTTTTTTTTTTAGTTTTTTTTGGGATTTTTTTTGTTCCTTTCTTCCCAGTTATCAACACAAACTCAAGTCAAGATGAATCAACAATTTACTAGTTCGTCGTGGCTACCAGACGACACTATAACAACCGCACAAGATTCAAATCATTAGTCACCTGCTGCTGCTGCTGCTACTGACCAGCCGGCTATGCCGCGGCGTCGGAAACAGAGACCAGAATAGATGACGTAGCGGGATAGACCGTGACTGGTCGGAAGGGAGAGCAAGCGCAGACGCTAGGCCTAAAGGAAGCACCTCTACTGATGCTTCCATCCGACTTGACTCTGATAAATAAATAAATAAATAATATTCCACAAGAAAAAAATACACAGACCACCCGAGCGGGTTCTTTTTCTATCCGTCTCGCCTAAACGCAGGATAATCGCCCAGAAGAATGACGTGGTCGTCATCCCCATAATCGTCCCTATCTGCCACTTCCAGCGCTTGACAATCCCAAGCTTTGCTTATCCTCTCATCATGCCGCCTCTTGGAGTCATCGTCTCCATCGTGACGACTACCAGTACCTGCAGTATTGATAATGTCGCCGGCGCGAGCGGAGAACCTGATCCTGAGCTCCTTTTCGGCCTTGGACAGCTGGGTCGCGCTTGAGCTGCAGAGGCCTGGCATGGCGTCGTCAATTCTGCAGGGGTCGAGGCGGATGGCAGCCAGGGCTGGATCTTCCACCAGCGCGGCGGCCTTGTGGTGCATGTTGGAGATGCAGATGAACACGCAGCCGGCAATGATGCCGGCGTAGGTAATAGCGATCCATACGAAGAACCATTGCGTCTCCACTTTGATGGCGATCATGTACTCGGGAGGTAGGACGTGAGCTTCGGAAGTGATGGTGGGCGATCGTACTCTGTCCGTCATGTGGTTCCACGTCGTTTGGTACGACAGCATGATCATGCCGCGGACGTAGTCGTCGAGGTTGTTCCAGTAAGGGATCTGCGTGCCGTTGATGCCTGCCATTCGGACCATGACCTCAGTCATCATGTCCAGGACGGGAAGGACCAGGCCGTCGGCCAAGTCTGCTTCGAGAAAGGTCGCGTTGGTCGGGATGGTGGCCTCGGCGGTGCCGGGAAGGACCACGTTGCAGTCTGTGCATCTGAGCGATCCCGCCCTGAGCTTGATCTTTGCTATGGCGTAGCAGTTGCGAGCGTTGGGCTTTTTGTCGCCAGGCATAGCCCAGGTCATGCTCAGGAGCTTGATACCCGGAGGCAGGGTCCCGAATGCGCCCGATGTTAGCGGGCAGCCGTCCTGCGCTGCTTCGCCTTGTACGCGCTCCACCATGACCGCGGCGTATCTTTGCCCAACTAAAGCGCTGCGTTCTGGGAACTCATAGAGATGAAGACCGGTGCTGCTCTTCAGACCGGGCCTCACCGCTGGCCTTGACTCGTTCCAAGGCTTGTTCCTATCCGGGAGGACGGCCATGACTCCGACCGTGGTCCTTCTGAGAGGGTTCGTGAGCGGCTCGATGACGCCGAACAGCGGGTTGTCTTCGGTCGTGATGGCATCTACCAGGGTCTTGTTGAGGGTTTTGCTTGGGTCTGGAACCCAGCTCAGCTCGTCGACAATGATGAACGGCACGGGGAGCCCAACGACGGTTGAATTTATCGAAATGTTTGCCGCGACCGCGTCGTGAATAATCCTTCGCATGACGATCGACTTGCCATCTGGCGAAAAGGGCGAGCCCGACGCCGAAGCCAAGCTCCTTTGCAGCAAGATATCTCTGCCCTCGTTGAACATGTTGTAATTGCTCCAGCCGTCGCCTTCCCCTGCGACAGGCAGTGTGAGATTCTCGGAGACGGCTCCGTGGATGATGATGGGATTCCAGGCGATGGAAGCAGCGAAGAACGGTGCCGAGAGGTACTGGGTGACCAACGAGACAAAAATGAAGCAGAACAGGAAGAGGGATGTCGTTCGATGACGTTTTGATTTCCATGACAGCCTGGGCGGAAGCCCCGAAGCGATGTCCTGCAGCTCCGGAAGATTCAGGCCGCGAGTTGACAAGAGTATGTAAATGATGCGCCAGGCCACGACGCCGCACCACGTCGAGAAGCAGAACTTGATTATGCCTTGAGCGAGAGAGATCAACGCTGAGATGTCCGCTTGGTACAGTGGACGAAATGACTTTCCTAGAGAGCGAGCACCGATTCGAAAGGGTTTATCTTGTAGGTAGAAGTAGACGACGACTGCGAAGCTCAAGTGACAAAGCCAGAAGAGCCAGAAGAAGATGTTTCCCAGGATGATTCTGTGGAAGAGGCTCGGAGTTGGATTGCTGGGTCTGGAAGGGAAAGCCGTCACCCTGTTGAGTCGTGCCATACCTACCTACCTAGCCAAGGTGCTAGGAGTAGTGACGGACGTAAAAGAAAAGTATTTTTGGAACACTCTTCCAGATCAGCCATCGGCCGCCAGTGAGGCATTAACGCTCTATATATGTCATGCCCCGTTCCGCCAAGTTGTGGGTTTGAAGGAGGGGAAAGTACCCAACATTGGGGGCTGAAACTTGAGGCTCTTGAGGTGGTAGCATCAGCTTCTCGCGTGTGCAGCCTTGCATTAGTGACATGTGCGTTGGTCCCGGATTGGGTATCGCCCATGACTGCAGTTTGGCGGCAGGGTGATCCAAGGTTGTTTAGCGCATAACCTTGTGGGAGATATCACTTACCCGTAACCGCCCGTTAAACGTTCCCCCTCACCCTGGGTTCAATGGCAGCACGAGCCTTCACGAATACGAGGCCCCCAAGTGTCACAAATCAGACAAGTCACAACTGTGCCGAGCTCAAAGTCCCGTCGTTCTCAGGTACCCCTCAGGTCTTTTCGTCTGTGGGGTGCCAAAGCCTCCCGAGGGTAATTAATTTTTCCCGTCAGGTACATGTAATCAATCTGTCGATTTGGTTCGCTCCGATGTGAGGAGTGACCCCCGATGACTGCGGGCTGCCATGGTACCCCGACTACCCTAGGGTAAATGTTGACCTTTTTAAAAACACATTCAAGCCGGATCACTAACCGAATCTACATGAACTCTCAAGTCGGCGCTCTTTTCATGCTCTTCCTCAGTTAAACCTCCGGAGCCCGAACCCGTCTCCACATCACCCTGGCGGTCGTGGAATTTTAGCTTCTCCCTGCAATAGCGCAAGAAATCCAAAATCTTGTCCTGTAGAGCGCTTGCACTCTTGGAGACCTTTCCTTGGGACTCCTGCATCACTCGCCGGGCGGCACGTTTCATGCGTGCTGCCGCTGTCCCCGATGAGAGGTTCTCGACAGTCGGCCGCCTGCTACGGCGTGGGTTGGACCTAAGAATCCGCTTCGCCGCGGTGTAGAAAAAAATGATGGTGGCAAGGAACGACAGAAGGAGAAACCAAAAGAATCCAGGGCCGTTCCATTTGCCAACAAACCCGCCGGCGGTGGCTCCGTCGTGACTAAACTTGATGAGATCGGTGGAGAAGATACTCGCGATGATAGATACGGGCAAAAGAGTGACAGTGAACATGGACAGGCCGGTGGCGACCTCTGTGAAATGAAGACTGTAGCGCGTGTCTCTGTTTTGAAGCAGGCGGTAGATCTGTGGCAGGATTGTGTTGTCAGCACTGAAGAGCGAGTTCAAGACAAGACAAGTGCGCTCCACGAAAAGAATTCACTGACAGTGTTCTCACGGCTGGCACAGATTTCCTTCATCCCTCGGGCGCGGCGAAGCATTTCGTCGATTGACTCGCACACCGACCGCATCACGACGTGAAACCGCGCAGTGTCCTCCTTCAGAGCCTCGCGTGCCTCTTTGTCCTTCAGCCACTTGACCTTCCCGGACCGTGACATGGAATTGAGCTTTTTGCTCTTGAGTGGGCCTTCGCTGTAAAATCCGACAAGAGCCTCGCATACTCTCTGGTTGGACTCGAGGGCTGAGACGCACTTTCCGAGGGCTTCCATGTACTGATGGAGTTTCTTCAGCGTGTTATCTTCGAGATCTCTCTCATTGACTTTACTGTCGATGGACTCAGACGTCTGTTGTGTTTTCGGTCAAATATTAGAGCGATGCCGCTCGGCTGGAAATGACGGAAGTGGGGGAGCAGCGCAAACTTACCAACTCCTGCAATTGCTTGGTCAACGTCGTGAGATAAGAGTCAAAGCAGCTCAGCGACCAGTCGCTAAGATGGATGAGAGTAGACAGAGTTGACCTATAAGACTCGGACTCGGGAGCAGGATTGGAGAGGTTCGAAACTCCGAGAGCAGAGAGAGACGCCGTTATGCTGTCGGCAGTTATGAACGGACAAGACTTGGGAGCCTTTTTACCATCCCCGGCGGTTATAATCCAGAGGGACTTGCCAGTTTCAAGGTCGAAGCGGTGATATATGACAGACTGGATGACCGGCCGCAGATCGAGGTCTTCTTCCTCTGAACCGGTCTCCGTGCTGCTGTAATGATCCAGATTGCCCTCAAGGTTAGGGTCGACTGCTGCAATGTTCTTTGACTCAAACACGAGTCTCAGTTCGAAAACAAGTTCGTAGCAGTGGTGGCTACGTCCGAGAACTTTGACAGAATCGACCGGGGTTGGTGATAACTTGAAGAAAGATCCGCTGTGCTGGAAGCCGCTGAAAGGGACAGGTTGACTTAAACTGCTCTCCAGCTCCTCCTGGCAGATGTGGGAAATGAAGTTCAAAAAGTGGGGAGACACTTGGTGGTATGTAAGAATCTTGAGCAAAAGCTCTTTGGTGATTTTTAGCCTCGGGCTGTAAGGGGCGGATGAAGTCAAGATGCTGCGCAGACGGGTGTTAGATGTGAGTTGAATAGGGGAAACGGCCTTGGGAGGGAGGCTTGTCCATACATAAACCGGCATGTCGGGTCCTGGCCGTCTTGGAAATCTCTGTTGACTCCTAGATACTCGTCAAACTCCTCGCCAGACTTGATCTCCTTCTCTTTGGGTGTGCATTTGTGAAGGTGGTGTTCCTGCTCCAGATCCAAGTTGAACCAGGTAGTCGTGACGCTTTCCTTGACCCTTTCCCTGATCAGCTCATCCCACCAATTGGGCTCAGAGAGATCGCCCTCAGGCATGGTCAATAGGACATTGTGTTGGGTGCTGTCGAAATGCTGTTTGATCTGGTCCACGAGCCTTGGCCGTTCGATCTGTCGGATTCCCTTGAGGTTGTCAGGATAGCTCTGCCAGTCCTCTAGAGCTTTCTGAAGGCGGCCGTCTCCAGAACTGTTGCTCAGAATAGTAATCTCGGTGTCCATGTCTCCAACTTGAAGGAAAGAACCTTTTCTCGCTGGCGGTGGTGGGGGTCTGAAGTCGGGACTGTGCAGTGTGCTCTTGATGGAGTCGCGCCGGTCGGCCCAGGCACGGCGAGGATATAAGAAGCAGAGTTTTAGCCATGGTGAAACCTAAGAGCAGCGTGGCGCGCGAGGCTCCTTTTGCGGCAGCATATCATGTACCGATGCAGGCTTTCACCAGCTGTCCGAAATCATTCCGCATCGCCGAAGTGGCGCTGCGGCAGACCAATGGAAAGCTAGAACAGCCCGAGCAACTGCATAGTGGCTGGATATATTGCATCGCGCTGTGCAACACCAACACTGACACGCCGGGAAACAGTGGGGGGTATCTAATTTCTTGATTAGGTCCTCGTGCAACACGAGGACCTTCCTGGTGACATGGACTCAACCAATGAAAAACTACATGACATCCAATAACTTCCCGTCGGCGCAGGGCCTGGACACCGAGGAGAGCCCGGCTCTGCTCCGTCCACCTCCTTGTTCCCTCCTAGTTGCTGTCTTCGTCCGGCTCGGGATTATTTCCATTATTAGCCTTCATTTCACGACGCTTCTTCTTGAACTGTTGGAGGAATGCCTCGACGGCATTCTTGTCTCCTCCCCTTAGGAATCCAATTGCTGCTTGGAGCTTCTCCTGCTCCGCAGTTAGTTTCTGTTTCTCAGGGCGCGGGGGAGTGGGGGTTGGGCTTACTTTTGGAAGGGGCCTTGGGAGTGTCAGGACGTAGTTGTCATTGAACGTCTGGAGAAATGATGCGACCTGTCAGCTCGTGCAACCCCGCAGTGACACGCGGCATTTTTCTGCTCGCGGACCGGCAGCCACAGCTGCACGTTATGGCGGATGGTAGGTGCTTTACCTGTTCCTTTGAGAACTTGATATTATCATCCTCAAACTCGATCTCGAGGTATTGGCGGAGGTGATCCCATTTCAAGCCACTGGTTGAAATTTTGACTTCCACAGGACCATCCGTTTTGGCGCTGGTGTTTGATGGCATGTTGCAAGGGCGGCTTCGCTGGTGGACGAGAACTCGGACAAGGTGCGATATGTGCTGGCGAGCCCGGCGATGAGGCTTTGGGGCGGGCTGGCTGAAATAAGTAGTGGAATCCCGCTCTTTGAAGGAAGGAGGCCACCCTCCTTGGAGACGAAACCAATCCATGCTCTTTTATAGTTGGGGGTGTGCTTGGCTACCTGCGGCACTGCCCACGCGGATGCGTGCTGTGGCTTACGGTCTTGACTGAGATTGGGAGATCTGGCGGATGGAGGGGAAGCGGAGGCGGGGGTCAACCAACATGTCGCAAGAACTTGAGAAGGAAATGCTCGTTTCGTTTCCAGGTACCTTGACTCTTATTTGGTTCCGACTTTCTACACAATCAGTTTCCAGACTGTCGGTTTCCTGATTTGTTTCCAAGTGACGTTTTGGGCAAACTTCTTGCAGCCCGATTTTGCCTCTTCACTGCCACGCCCGACCCAAGTGGTGTTACCAACCGGGGTCGATGGGCCCTGCCGCCCTATGCTATCCGTGATGACCCGGACTGGGCCGTCACGGTGTCAACCTCCTCCCATGATCATGCACGCACCTGTGGCCTGGAAATGCTTTATTGCCCCTGAAATTGCATGACATCGCTGGCACCGCTCGCGGTGAGGCCCAACTAACGTTCCGTAAACACATACAAATGTATGCCTGTCCCTGTAAACCACGTCATTTCTTCCCGTTCAAAGATCCCAGCGAGCCCACCACCCCGCTTACAACGCGTGTCAACGGGAGCTACCGGCTGGGCAAATGGTGGCCACTGGCAGCTGGGCAACAAGCTCACATCGCTCCCCCAAACTCCACAATGCGACTTGAATTGGGCTAGACTTGGGAGTCAAGATCAACTGCTGCTTCACATGTATATGTAAGTACCTATCATTCTTGAAGGCCTCCGGCACTGTCCTTCACTGCCCTGGCACGCCGAATAGTCTCCTCGATTGGGTCACAAAAGGACAGCATTTCCACACGAGGCTCTTGGGCGTAATCATTCACCTGGGCCCTTGAGGCCCCCTCGGCAAGCCAGAGGAGACCCAAGCCCAAAACCCCACCATTTGTTAGAAGATTGTCACTGTAGAACTCGATAAGCGCCCCTCACACTCTTAGGTTGGGCTTCAGAGCTTCAAGACACCGCTCGAGAACTTCCAGTATTGGTTCATCATTTTGAGTTCATCTTCGGTCATGGGGTCGACCGTTGCTCATGTCGATAAAAGCGGACAGTCTGCTGGGGTCCTCTTGTTAATTATTGACTCTTGGTCTATTACCAACCAGGTACAGGTACATGTACGTAGCCAACCGCTGAGGGCAGTGCCGACACCCACTGCACGGAGTGAGGGAAAGGGAGACTCACTAGCCTCTGCGTTCGTGCTTCTAGGACAATCAGCTACCGGTATCGAAGCCGATGGCAGACTCGAACCGAAGCGCTGAGAAACAAAGTTGGAGGGATCCGATCGGACGCGGTCAAAAGATCAAAGCGGTGATAGACCACTGATTGTGCCAGGGGCCAGAGATCAAGATCATATTCGTTCTCCTCCTCTCCCAAGTTGAAAACAGTCAGAACATCAAAGACCAGCTCATATTAGAGACCAACTCCTTCCAAGGGCTTGACTGATGCCAGACGGCGGAAGTAGGTTTGAGAATGGGATGTCGTTCACGGCTTTTTCTTTTCCTGGACAAAAGTGAGAGATGAAGCAGAGTAAATAAGGGGTTACTTTGTGATATGTAAGGATCTCGAGCAGCAGATCCTCTGTCAGTTTGAGCCAAGTTGGGCTGCCGGGGAAACAGTGTCTCGAAGAGGCTAGTTCACAAGATACCAATAGTCTTGACTGTTCGCTCGATTGCTTTCTTTGTCGTTTCGAAATGGCGTTTGATATCAGCAATCAGTCTCGGCCGGCCTTGGCCTTGGCGATGTGTGTTGTTACGGTGCCGATGGAGTTTGGTGCTGTTTCGACGTCGCGTCATTGCTTTGTGCCTCCTGTATGCAAGTAGGCCAGACACTTTTCCTCTGGCGCCGGCGGCACAGCTTGACTTGGGTGACATCTGTTACTCAGCTCGCCGCCCTAGACCCCGCAGCACACGTGGTGGACTGCGGCGCGGTCTCGCTCATCCACGGAGTTGGGGGGCCCAAGGCGGCACAGGGTTTTGTATACTGCTGGAACACCACATGGCGATCTATCTAATTAATCGTGCAGGTTGAGCCCTCCCTTCTTCGCTTTCATTTGTCTGACATTTTTATACTTTCCGCAATCAGTATCAATATCAGATAGTTAGAAGACGTGACTGCATCTTACAACCATCGAAATCAAGTTGAGCGGGAAGCCATGATTGGAGAACGCCAAGTAGAAACGTCGTCGGCCAAAGGCGGCCTTTGTTCGGATTTAATGCCTTGTTCGGAAACAATATTATTGTGTGGCGGGGTGGTCAATGTTATGATGCTTGGCATCTGAGCGCTCGGTTTTTTACACTTTATGCGTTTTACACGTGGAATTGTGAAAACTCGGAAAGATGTTCCCGAAACACGGCTCCTAGGGCTGCATCCACGTGGGTTATGCTGGGGAGCGGCGACATGATATACTTGCTGTGCCATTTCATATTTATTCAATTCAAAGGTGCGGGAGCATCTTGGTTCGATGCACATGGCTCGCGAGCTTATTGTGCCGCATCTTCTCTCACAGCAGCAGAGGGTAACATCGCTCAGAGGCGCTCTGTTTTGTCTTCCCGGGGTTGTGTCACCAACAAAATGAATCCATGGTTGGCTCCCCTGTCACTGCAGCTTCACATGTAAACATTGAGAATTTGAAACGTCAAAAATTTTCTCGACATCTAATTACCTACCTACATGTAGAGCAGATCGCCCTGTGAAGGAAAACAAGCCTTTTAGGCCGTCATTGCCTAGGTATCACTTCCAGGTTGTATGCAGGTATGCAAACTGCACTTACTAGTGTAGAAGCATCCAAGCATCCAAGCCCGCGATGCACCAACTTGCGTGAAGCTTTATTCCTTTTTAGGAAGCGAGCTCTCCATGTGCCCGCGCCCGTCAGCCGCTGATAGACTATAGTCTCGCTCACCCCGAAGGAGTTCTGTGCCACAACACTATCGTGGACCTGCACGTGGCTAGTACCAACCCCCAGTCAACCCCATCAAACTGTTGATCATGATCTTCACAGGGATGAAAAACACATAAAAGGAAGCGATGCGTGCCCTGCCTTTCCGTCAGACTTCTGGATCATCATCCGCCCATCATCTATCTCACTACCTTGGCCATGCTCTTCCACAAATCCCATACCCTCCTTGCCTCTCTTGTGGCCACCTCTCAACTGGTGGCTGCACAGTCCATCATTAACACCGATGTGGTCATCATTGGTGGTGGCTCCGCCGGCACCTATGGCGCAATCGCCCTCCACGACCAGGGTGTAGATGTCGTTGTCGTCGAGAAGGAAGCCGACCTGGGAGGACACGCAGACACCTACACGGACCCAACGACCGGCGGAAAGATCAACGTCGGCGTCCAAGTCTTTCACAACTCGCCCATCGTTCACGATTACGTCACAAGGCTCGGCATCAGTTTGGGGCCCTTGGGATTCGACGACGGGCTCAACGTCTCGACCCTCGACGTCCCTGCCGGCCGGTTTGTTGGCGATCCAACCCAGAACCCCGGCTTTCCCGCAGCCTTTGGAAAGTACATCCAGCTGTACATGACCAACTATGCATATCTCAACAACGGCTTGTTCCTCCCCAATCCGGTGCCGGATGACCTTCTGCTGCCCTTTGGCGAATTTGCCAAGAAGCACGAGATCGAGCCCGTTGTTTTCCTGTTCAATCTCTTCACCCAAGGCTGGGATATCTCAAAGGTTCCTACCGTTTACGCAATGGTCACCGTGAACCTCGACTTGGCCAACAACATTGCCGCAAACTCCCTGATCGGCACAAGCGACACCAACGACTTGTACCGCTCCGCCTCGGCCATCCTCGGGCAAAAGGTTCTCTACAACGCCAACGCTTTCTTGGTGCAACGCTCCAACACCGGCGTCACGGTCAAGGTGCGCCAGGGAGCTTCGATCAAGACAATCAAGGCCAAGAAGTTGCTCATGGCGGCCCCGCCCACCCTCGACAACCTCCTGGGCTGGGATATCACCCTCCAGGAGCTGAAGCTGTTCTCCAAGCTGAGAGGCTACGGCTACTACGCCGCCGTTGTCTCCAACCCCAGCTTTCCCGACAACACCACCATCCGCAACGCTGTGGAGAGCAGCGCCAAGTACAACATTCCCGGCCTGCCCATGGTCTTCTCCATCAGCCATACCCCGTTCCCCAAGACCCGCGTGGTGAACTATGCCACTCAGTTCAACCTCCCCAAGGAGCTTGCCGCGCCCCTGTGCCTGAACGATCTCAACAACATGGTGCGCAAGGCCGGGTACGGTAGCGGAAAGAGCACGCTGCACGCTTGGTACGCTCACGGGCCTTACAACCTGCAGGTGTCCACCAGCGATATCAAGAATGGGTATTACTCGGAGCTGCACGGATTGCAGGGACAGAAGAACACGTTCTGGACCGGCGCGGCGTTCCGTGCTCAGGATTCGACCATGGTTTGGCAGTACACACAGACGCTGCTTGCGGCTATTTCGAATGGACTTTAGATAGAGTGCATCAATGAGGTTGCATGGTGCGCGAGATAGAATACATAATATGAATGGATAGTTTGTACATTTTATTGATGCATCTGACAGCGTGAGCCGGGTATGGCACATTCCTCCCTGGACAGGTCCTGAGGCTTTGAAGGCTGAAAAGGTTCCGATGAATACGCACTCACGGTAACGGATGGATATCAAGTCTATTATTCTTAGATGTCTTACAGGTAGGGTTAAGACTGAGTCAGTCTAATGCCAGGTTATCATACCACCAAAATCTGTATGCTTCCGTTACATGTACTTTGTTGTTGTGACAAGGTGGTTTTGCATGGACTGGAGAAGACAGAAAAAGTATCATCTCGAAAGAGTCTTGGTGTTTCAAAACAACAACATTATGTCTTTGTTCAAAACACAGAACAAAATCGCCTTGTCTTGAACTAGACGAACTCGATCGTCCTTGAAAGAATTGCAGTGGGGAGAACTTGCGAACTTGCTGTCACTTCAAAGAGACTGATAACAATGCTATTGTAAGGAATAAAGATGTTATCGAAACTTGAAGCTCTTGTTTAGACTGTTCAAACCATCAACTGCTCGCGTATAAATACGGGACGACTCCCCTTCCTTCAACGAGACTTTTCATCAGCATCAGCATCATCACAGCCAGAAACAAAAGCATACAAAGCACCAACACCACCATCGTCTCGACCTTCAAACAACCAACGGAAATAAAGGAGGTGTAAGTATACTCACACCAGAGTCTTGGACAACATTAACTAAACAATGTGCAAAGGCCACTTCATCGCTTTGATCTGCCCCAAGGGCTGGAGGGACGGCTGGAACTGCCCCTGGTACCACCAAAAGCCCGATGGAATTCCGTACTGCCAGCCGTACAGCATGTTCTTCCAAGAGACCGACTTCGAGTGTTGTGGGTGTCACGCAGGCGAATGCGAGGGGTGTCTCTCTCTCTACACGACCCCCAACAGCATCAGGTTATCTCTCAAGGAGTACGTCGAGTGCGAGCAATGCCAAGGAATCATCGATCAGCAGCGCGCGAATGGTGAGTACGTGCTTCCCACCGTCGAGGAGTCGGTGGTAATTCTTCCCGAGGCTATAAGGCACAAACTAACCCAAATTCTCGCAATCACAATGGAGAACAAGGCCGTGGAGCAAGCACAGCTACTAGCCCGGCGTCGGCAAGAGGTTCAGGACAACGACCTTACCCGCTCCCTCTTTGAAGAGCTCGAGGCCGAACTCGCGCAGACCTGGATCCCCTTGCCTGACCCCCGCGCCGGTATCGTTCCCGGCTTCGGCGATAACGTCCCCCAGAACTTGAACTACGAGCAGCAGCCCCTCGACCAGCTAAGGGAGCAAGGGTTTGTCTCGCAGAATTCCATCAATCAGCAGCAGCAGCGGCAGCAGCAGCCAGCCTTGTCCTACGAGCCGGTTGTGCCAGTTGCTCCCGGGCAGTCTGTTTACGACTCGGTCCAACAGCCGCAGCCTACCTTCCAAAGCCAGCTGTTTAACCAGCAAGGCGGAGAGTTTATGTACCCGCAGCAGACTTATGGTTTCCAAGATGATGAGCAGGATGCCTTGGACTACTTCCGGACGGCCAACGGTGAGCAGAAGTAGGCGTGCGATGCATGGCATCCATTCTTGGTCGCCTCGCCAGTGACAGCGCATGCATACAACGGTAAGTGAGAACCCCTTTGACTCCTCTTTTGTTTTAAGCAACGAATCGAGTACTCTGACTAATCCCTCTGCACGCGCTCCACGCACGTGATCCTATACAGGCTGCATAGGCGCTAAGCATCCAAGTGGCCTAAAGTGCTGCGCTACAGTTCCCCATGTTGAATATCTTCAACTCTAGCCGAGGAGCCCAGAACATGGCCATGGCCCTGAAGGAAGGAGGGGGGTGTCCAGCAAGGAATCCAAAGAGACGGGGGTTATGTGACAAGGGGCAACCACGGGGGACTGTGGGTGCGGCTTGGAACAAAATGTGGCCCTGTGGGCGCTGAACAAATCTATTCTGAACACACATTAATTAACTATGGCCTCGAAGGTCCTTGCCCTTCGAGATACAAGCTGGGTCTAATGAGCTATCTACATACTAAGGTCTTCCTGGGGACCGAAGCCTCATGGCTTCCGCTTGCTGACATTGGCGCTTGCTAGCGCAACCTTCCTGACCCTCATGACCTCGTATCTATTGCGAGGCTGAACCTTAGCACACTCATCGCGATGCGGTGGATCGCGGTGCCAATCAATCTGGTAGGGAGCCATCGCCAGGCGGCCTGTCTGGTGTGTGGAGCCGGTCACCGTGTGACATACTATCCCAAATTCCAAGCTGGGGTATCATGTACCATCCTAAATTCCGAGCTGGGATATCATGTACCATCCCAAATTCTGAGCTAGGATATCACGTACCATCCCAAATTCCGAGCTGGGGCGTTGTGTACCATCCCAGGGCATGTACTGGTATATTCTGGGCCAAAATTTGGGACCGTGGTCCAGGATTCGGGCCATTAGGGTCTGTCGCCTTTTAGCTTCCAACCGCGGTCCCAAATTTAGGCCCTAACTTACCCGCTTTCCAGAATTTAGGCCCTTTAAAATTAATCACATAAATACGTAATCATTCCTAGACCTCATTATACAGCGTTTTAATCCTCTAATTTTCTAGCTGACTAGAGAGGATGTATACCAAACAGCCGGGCAACCATCCAGGCTCTAACAATTCTTTGAATGGCACGTTAGCATCCATTTTGAGCGCTGCTAAAGAAGGCCGCATTCTCAGAATGTGACAAGGGGCAGTCACAACCAACACTTGACCGATACTAGCATGGGTCTGATGTCAAGTGTAGGCTGGAGTGCGGCTTGGAACAGAGTGTGTGGCCCCGAGGGCACTGAACAAATCTATTCTGCAACACAATAATTGTCTATGGCATCGAAGGTCCTTGTCCTTCTCAATCCTCCTGGGCCAGACGGGTCTATCTAAATACTGAGGTCCTCATGGGGACCGAGGTCAGTGGGCGACTGCCGATTCAGCAGTGCGGCGCGGACTTGTAGCGACTCGTTGGAGCCGGTGCCAGGGCACGTAGTGCCCTGACGGTCTGATGGGTTGGAGCCATTGCCAGGCGGCTTGCCAGGTGGCCTTTCAGGTGGTGGAGCCGGTCAACGTGTGACACAGAACAAAGGTGTTGAGATATAGCCCCTGAAGCTTCCAGCGCCCTCCAGCTCACAGAGAGCTTACGCAAGCCTACAAGGCTTCAAACTATACTATTCCAATATTGTATTAGTAGTAGAAGGCCATGGAAGCCTCCCACAGCCTATAAAGGCTCCTCTCCTCTCCTGTATCTAGAACCCATGTTGCATCCGCTCCAGGCGACCTACGGATTTTCCGGACTCTCCGAGTCTGGCAAGAGCACGCTCGCTGAAAAATTCTGCGCTACGCGAGGGTGTCGACATGCCTCCAGGGCTAAGATTGTGTATTTCAACATTTTGGTCAGCCAGAACCTTGGGAAAAGCATCTATGGTCTTCCAGAGAAGGAGCAAGCGTTACACCTCTTCCACCAACTGGAAAGGTTTGCGAGGATGCACTACTGGCTTCGAGTGGTCGCCATCGAAAGCTTGCATCGCGCTAGCTTGACACAGTGGCTCAAGGCATGGCTTAACTCAAGTGGTTTTCATTGACGTGCAAGACAGCAGGCGCCTCTCCTTCACCATGCCCACGCCAGAGGGGACACAACTGACCTTACGACGGGCGCCGAAGCTCCTGTAGAGTAGAAAGATAGTAAGCTACAGTAAGCAATCAATGCCGCTGTCAGAAACGTTTACACACGCAATTTGACCCCGCTGCGTGCCATTTTCACGTGCATTGTCCATTAGAGTCAAGACTCGCAATCGTTCCATGCACGACATTCTCCGCATGGCCCGCAATCTCGAGCGATCGCATGCAAGTGACTCACCAACTCTTTGCAGATTGCATCCACGGACTTTTCTCCTTTGCATCGCCTTTCTCATCTTCCATTCGGATCGCGTCGACTCGGGACTTTTGCTCCCTCCATTGACGACGGACGTTGCGCATTGTTCTCCCTGACACATTCTCCTTTCTTCCATTCGCATCGTATCGTCGCCTTTCTCGTTCCATCGCGGACATTCTCTGGCCTTTCTTTTGCGCATCGGACATTTGTTGCGCATTTCTTTGCATCGGACATTTGTCCTTCCTTCGTCGCAATAATTTGCAGGTGGTAACTCCAGAGATTCGTTCATCGCCGCGCTCCCTCCAAAGCAACACCCATCCGTTTCGCCCGCCATAGTCACGGCAGCCACACACAACCCGACCACCTCAGCAATGAACGAAAAGCAGCCTTTGATGGGACCTTCTGCAACCTCCCGGCCTGGTGCCCGCCAAACGACATCGGCCTGGCCTCTCGACCGTCATCAAATATGGCAAGAACTGACCGACAAACAACTCTGGATCGACGCCATCATGGCCGCCATCGTCCAGATAATTTTAACTGCCTGCTTCTTGCCAGTCAGTCCCTCCTTCGTCGCACTGTACCACATGGTCTTTCCCTCTGTGCCTGTCTTCATTGCCACAAAGTTGATCTTCAAGCCGCTCTTGGATAGTTTGTTTGGGTCTTTCTTTGGGCGGCGCTTTTCTCGTCTCCGCGCGCGACAGCCCGACCCCCCGTCATATCGGCTTGATCTCAAACCAGAGGACTTTCCAGAATTCCGGTTGAGGACGGCACTTCCTACGTTGCCTCTGCTTCCTGCCGCGCTTGAAAAGCCCGGCTGCGACCTCTAACGCGAACGGCGACTGCCCTGCCAATCCTCGTCTCCCGTCATGGCTGCTCTGGTGCAGGAGCAAGGCGCTCTTGCCCTGCTCTGCAGCGAACGGGATCTGCGAGATAAAATGCACCGCGACACTCGCTCCGCTGTTCTTCTCCTCTTTTCTTCTTCAGCATTCTTACGGACGACGAAACCCGCCCCGCCCCTCCTCTGAAGCTCTCTCTCCCCCGTCTCCCTCGCCGCCTCACCCGTTGCAGCTGCGGCTGCACAGCCTTGGTCGCCCGTGTGCTGGGCTCAAGATCTGCAGTCAAGGCGGCCATCAAGTACTTTGTCTCGGGAGTGGTCGGCATGATTGTCACGTTGATAAGTCAGGGTGCAGCCGGTATGACTCTCAAAGGTTTAGCTGTAGTTGCTGTCGGTGCGATTGGGGCCTTCACTGGCGAGCAGCTCTGCCGGCTGTATGACTTTCTTGCCGACCGCTATGTTTCCTCGCCCGAGCCGGATCACGTACTCCCTGTCTCTGTCTACGACGATCCTTCTCGTCGTCCGGTCCCTGCCGGTATGTACATCTAGGGGAGTACCAGTTTCACAGTTCTTCGTGAGTTCGCGCATTCAAAGTGCTTGATGGCCTAAAAGATCTTGGGCCCACCTTGACAAACTTGCCCTCCTCCTGGTTCTCGGAGGAGCCTGGACAGGCACCCCATCTTCGGTCTCATTGGGCGCTCGCTGGCGCCATCGGAGCTCTTCGGACACCCAGCCAAGGTCCCGACCACCAGCCAGCCTCAAGACGAGTTGCAACATCACAAGACGGCCAGCCAGATTCCTCAGTTAGCCCGCCAGTCCCGGTGACCCGTCCGCGAGCCGCCAGGTCAGTGTTCAGCGTTGGACCAGACCCAACCTGGCATAGCACCGGCTGCGACAAAAACACAGCCCGAGGAGGCACGCGGCAACACGCGCAGTTCATCATCAATGTTCCGTCCCAATCATGAAGTCGAGCACCTTTCTGGGAGCAACACACCCACACGGCTCACATTCATTGTCGCGCTCTCGGACACTGGTCTGGAATCAACATGCCCCAGCTACCCCATCTTTGGTTCAGCCTCGTCGCATGCTCTCTGGCACCGGCGTGGTCTGTTACCAACCTTCTATCAGTGCGCCTTGGGTACCCAATCTCGGTATCACATTGGTGTGGAATCTAAGTCTGTTGGATCTTCTGCTGGTAAGTCATGCATTCCTGGAGACCCGATGTCTTGCATAAAGCGAGATGGCGAGGCATGGAGCACAAGACGCTAACCTGTTTCGACAAGTTCGACTATAGCCCTAGCGATCAAGTAAGGAACAGCGTTGAAGTGGACGGAATACAAGAGGATATTGTTGGGAACTAGTTTGGAGACGATGAAATGGAGTTGGAAAGTTCTGTCTGGTAGTTTTGGCCAGAGCAGATGTGACAGACGTTCTTGGGATAGGGTTTAGCATAGGCTTGGGCAGTATGAATGGAGACTGTAGGTATCCAGCTCTCGTAGTTTCCAAGCTCGGCTTCTCCAACCGTTTGGGGATGATGTTTGCAAAGTCCTTCACTAGGTGCTTGATGTCGGATTTCGTCACTTGCACGTCAACTTGGTCCAAATTGCTCTGTATTGTGTTCTGTCTTGCTTGTTCAAGTCTGCTCAGTTCCACTGGAAATCTCTGTTCTAGCGCCTGGGCCACCCCCTGAGATGGATCGGCGCCACGGCCAGGGGCCTCTACCACGGTCCTTGGCGTGTGGATAATCCAACACGTTGCATCGGGACATTCTGGCATTTCTTTCGCATACATGGCCGACATTCGTTGCGCATTCTTCCATTGGCATTGCGGACATTCTCGTCGTGGTCTCTTGTGACAAGGGGCAACCACAGGGAGCTGGGAGTGCGGCTTGGAACAGAATGTGGCCCTGTGGGCGCTGAACAAATCGATTCTGAACACAAGAATTGACTATGGCCTCGAAGGTCCTTGCCCTTCGAGATACCATCTGGGTCTGATGAGCTATCTAATACGGAGGTCCTCCGGGGACCGAAGGTCTCTGTCATTCCATGACATGACTTCTGAATGATGACCCATAGGCGCTCCCTAACGTAACCTTCCTAGCCATCGTAGCTCGATACGGAACCTTCCTGGCCATTGTGGCCCGATGCAGCTCCATCGGCGCAGATCAAGGGTCGTAGGGCTGAACCTTGATAAGATCTCTCCTGAATCGTCGAGATTCGATAGGCCGTGGTGCCACTCAGGGTGTCAGGGGCGTTCAGCGTGTGACATCTCTTGCGTAACGTGCTTTGTACCAGAGGACCACTTCAGGTAACCCTAAGAATGATGAAAAAAACCTCACCCGAGCTACGCTTTCCGACCAAAAGAACGTGCCCGTGGGAACACTTGTAATGGGATCGTCAGACCTCGCCGCCCAAGCTTACACTACGGCAAGGCTGAACCTATCTACCACCCATCAAACTTTGTCGGCAGCATAAATGCTGACAAGGTCAAGTCCACACCTTCTATTTAAGGTGGAGTGGTTGCCATCCGTTTCCTCACACACACACATACACACACACACACACACTCTCTCTCTCTCTCTCTCTCTCACTCACTCTCACTCTCTCTCTCACATACACACACACAAACACACACACACACACACACACACACACACACACACACACACACACACAAACACACATCTACCCACCTCTATTCATCCAACATAGTGGACGGAAAAATGATCTTGTTGCCAAGAAGGAAAGTGGAGCATAATGCGTGTCCTCCTCCTCCTCCTCCCTACATGCCACATTCAAGGTCAGACGACGACACGAGAACGCTGCAACAGCTTCAGAAGTCCTTGAGTTCGGCCCACCAGCAACAGGAAGCGTATACAACTAGCAAAGGCAGCTCCAGCACATGGTGGCGGCGGACGCTACGCCGAGTCCAGGTCTTTTCACACCAACCCTTACGGCAGCAGGTGTCCAATAGCGCCATATATCTCCCAGTCGCACCTGTGGCTGCTGTTACCACCATCGACATCTCGAAAATCTTTCCAAGATGGTAGTTATGGGCATATTGGCATGCCATGCGGTCAGGGCGCCATGCTTACGAAGCTGCCGCTACCAACCATGCCACCCATCCTAGTGGGCACCTATTCACTACACGTCCTATGCTGCCCCCCTCCGCCAACTTTGGACAGAGTTGCTACCCGCTGGCAGGAGGCACGGCTGGTATTCTCGTCGGATCACCTGCCCGAGATCCTCCGGGCGCCACCGATCCAGTGGCGGGCCGTCCTCAGCGACTGCTGCTTCTTCGACGAAGTTTGTCGCGTGCCATGTCCCTACCCTGGCCCGTTCTTCACGGATGACGGGAATGATCCTGCTACGCTTTGTGTCCTGTCAGAGCTGGGGTATACATACGAGCGTACCATCAAGCTCGCGCTAGTCTGCGACCAAAACAGCACGTACTACTGGAACCTTCACCTTATCCTCATCAGCAGAGACGGTAACTGGCTCGCGAGCGTATCGCGAGACGACACTGCCTCTTTTTTTAGCCTCGATTCGATCATTCGGTGAGTGATACATGATCAAAGGGGTGCTTGACCAACACATGCTGATCAAAACAGAGTGATCGGCTATGTACACCCAGAACGAGATTCCGTGGAGAACTCGGTCATGTTTTACCAAAAGACACCAGGCCTGGAGCCACACGGACACGGACAACCGTCCGCTTCCCATCTAGGCGCGGCCCACGACGAGGAGATGCGCCAATTGGTAGATGATGGTATCGAGAACCTCATTCGGGGGGGGGGGGGGCTTGTGCATTCGGCGGTTCTGGCCCTGCCAAGCAGAGCTGAAATTCTCGGTGCCCCCTGAACCCCTTTCTTCTCCGTCGTTGTAGGGGTTTGTCGTAAGGAGGAGCAAGATAAGGAAGCAGTGGATGTTGTTTATAAAGCGACCCATGGCATCGGGATCTGTCAAAGTAGCCGTGTGGATGCTGTCGAGGAACTCAGCGCCCAGCTTGCCACCCATTGCTCCATGGTGATGGCGATGAAGTCGCGATTTGGTTCAGAAGTGCGCCATGTCTCCCTTTGGCCGTGGGAGAGCGGGGGGAAAGAGCAAAAATTCAGCAGGGAAAGGTTGTGGAAAGGGAAAAAAATGGAGTTGCAGGAGATCGGAAATGGGCAGTGATCGGAAATGGGCAGTGGACGAGCGATGACAGCAGAAATTGCGCACGGAAGAGTGATGGCATCAGAAATCGGGAAGCGAAAAAGCTAGTCTGTCCGCCGCCGCCCTGTACGTCACCCAGACAGGCTTCTACTCTAACGCTTTTACTATCGACCATGTTTCCCACCTTAACGCTGACTTCTGCGACCTGGCAGCCCGTTGCCCCTGTTGTAGCCGCCAGATGTCGACTTGTGCTTGCAATGTGGCTGACAGTTTGGTCTCGGGCTCTTCGTTTTTTCTTCACAGCTGCATGTAGCTATGTTGGAAACGTTGCACACTGGAAACTGTGGAAATGGAGGGGGGTTGCAACGGCTTGATTGTCTACGAGCCTCTATTGCAGTTGTGAATGGTGGCATGTGGACACCAACACAAATCGTACCCATGGACAGCCGGACTGGCCACGTCAGCTCGGCTTCCATAGGCTTCTTTTTAGCTCGACTGGCCACACCTTCTTCCTGCGCGCGGCAGCACGATTGGGGGCGCCATGCCATCGTAGGGTAGCTGGGATGCTTGCTTTTCATTGGCTGAGGTAAGCTGGCCTTGATTCTTCTGGAGAGTTGGAAACAAAAGGTTTCCGGCAATTCTACCTACTGCGCGCAAAGGCGTGATCCATTCCTTCGTTGCAGGCCTCAGATGGCTAGAACATAGCCTTTCGGCTCGAAGGAGGCCATCACGAGGTCGGCCTCGGACAAAGGAGCAACGGGTTTCAGAATGGACCCACACCTGCGATTCGCAATCCATCCGATCGTATATCGTTCGCAAAGTAGCGGTGATGTGGGTGTTTCATCATTGTCCCTCGCCGCGGCTGCTAGCATTTGCCAGGTACGGACTTCTGTCCAGCTCCTTTCCATGAAGTAGGGCGCGTTTCTTTGCTCGGACCAATGGCCCCTGAACAGTTCCGAGTCATTTGGTCCAGGTGGTGTTCCTGCCGCCCTGGCGTGGTTCGGAATGATTTCCAAGGCTTTTTTCCCCTCGGACCGGACTCCCTTACCCCACGCTGCCCTCCGTCCACAAAATCCTCGACACCGATATCCCTGCGATCGTCGGCTATACACCTTGGACACCAGCCTCGTAGGCTGGTCTGGCTTTCCCTACCCCCGAGCAGGTCATATCGCGAGCATCTCTACGAAGGCCTGCTGATTGACAACGACAACGACTCCCCCGCCCGTAGAAAACCGCCGCCCTCGCCTGCTCCAACAGCCCCTCGCCCAAGCTGGCCCAGAAACTAGAGACGTACTCGCCGCGCTAAGGCAAGTTCAGGGGCACCGGCAGTCGGCAGCCTTAAAGACGACAAATAACCCGTGTCCTTAGCTCTGATCAGAGGAAGGACACGCTCCAATGGAACTTCACAACACATACCCACCTTTGCACTTTTGACCCTCTAGTTCTGTGACCCCTCTTCGATAACCCCTAACCCTAACGCCCCTGCGTGACAGCTGGCTCGCCTATCGTTGCTACAGTCTACGATGGCCGTGGAGTTGCAAGGACCCAGTTTTGGGTCCTCGCATCACCACCACCACCACCACCTGGCCGCGCTTTCCTTCCCTCCAACGACAGAAAAAAAACCTGCTATTTGCGCCGAGGTTGAATTGTCCATTTTCCTCCAACAAACAACCTATTATTGTAGATACTTCTTTCACAGAATAGCAACCAGATAGTACGGCATGGATGATCACAGCTCATATCACGGCTCAGCGCTATAACTCGGGATTGTTAAAGGAGAAGGTTATGGAAAGGGAGTTCTAAATATCAGTTACTGTCGGATTTCCAAAGGGGTCACGTGATGGCACCTGGTTTGTGCGTATCGGAACCGATTCTGTGGACCGGATCTGTGCTGTTCTAGCAGTTTCTTCGGCTTTCATGGGCAGCGCGCGGATTTTGGGCGGATTGGCAACTCTAGCCGGATGGCCCAAGAACAAGGCTCCGTGGCTGCAGGAGTACACGCAAGCACATGCAAGCACACGCGCTAAGCAGGCTTGAGCGGCCGCAGCACAGGTACATCCATGAAAGGGGAAAGTAAGTAAAACTCGATTCGTAGCTTAAACTGGTATGTTTTAATAGCAGGCGTGTAGGCATTTTGGATATAGATAAAAAATAAGGTAAGAAATTAGAATTGAAGAGAAAAGATGTTTCTTTTTTAGCATAAAACATATACATACATACCACAGTGGCCGTAAATGATCTGAATGAATGAGTGATGCATCATCATACAAAAAGGGTAAAACGTCACCCCAACATTAACATCCAACACCCACCTGCTATCCAGGGAGCTTGGCTCAGTTGGAAGAGCGCAGGTCTCATACGCTAGTATGATCTGATTGACAAAAACAATCAGAGTAATCCTGAGGTCGTGAGTTCGAGCCTCACAGTTCCCATATTTTTTTTTCTTTGGTTCCACTCATCATTTTTTTTTTCTTTGGCTGTGGAGGCGTGTGTGTCTAGGCATGGTCATTCTTTGCCTCCTTTTTTGTATTGTTTTAGTAAGATAATATCGAAGCAAATCGATCCGATTAAAAACTTGAATTTTGGTTGGAAGCAATGTAGGCAGTTTGCTGCCGGCTGTCACGTGGCTGACCAACACAGGATGGTTGCACAGGTGCTGCTCGTCCTTCGGGCTTCAGCTTGTTTCCGGCGTTGGTTGGGGGGTTTGAGACATTCCTTCTCGTCACCACTTCCCGACGCGTTCATTATATCATCAAATTGAGCCAACTGAGCCACGAAACCACTATCTGACAGAAATCCAAAAATGGTCTCCTACAAAGAAATCCAATCCTCCAACTCCCTCCTCAACACCAAAACACTCCCCCGCGTCTCCGTCTTTGTCGGCGCCACCTCGGGCATCGGCAAATACACGCTCAAAGCGCTTGTCGCCGCCTCAGCTGGCACTCAGGAACCGATCCGAATCTACGTGACCTGTCGGCTTTCCTCCGTTCCCGCAGCCGAAGCATTCATCTCCTCCGACCTCCGACCCCTCAACCCGCAAGCAGACATCAGCTGCATCGTAGGCGAGGTCTCCCTCCTCTCCGAAGTGAGACGCGTCTGCGCGCTGATCAGGTTCAAAGAACCTCTCGGGATCGACCTTCTTTTCCTTTCGGCGGGCTACGCGCCGGCAGAAAACGTGCGGAACGAAACCGCGGAAGGGATTGAAGTCGGGCAGAGCCTCGAGTACTACTCCCGCATCCTGTTCATCAAAGAGCTGTCCGCCTTGTTGAACAAGCACCAGGGCAGGGTGGTCAGTGTTTTGGGGGGCGGGTTGGAGAAGCCGAGTTTCATCCCCGACGTGGATGATTTGGATCTCAAGAATCCGGGAGGAAGCGGCGTCGGAGTGATGGGGTACAAGGCCCAGTCGCAGTACCTGGCCATGAACACGCTCGGGATGGAGGTCTTGGCCAGGGAGAATCCGGGTGTCACTTTCTTGCATTCGTGGCCGGGGATAGTCAGCACGGGAAATGTGTGGAGGGGCGTGCGGGATAGGAATTCGTGGATGGGGTGGGTGATTTGGTTGCTTATTGAGCCCCTGATACGGTTTTGGGGCACGAGCGAGGAAGAATGCGGGCAGAGGTTTTTGTTTCAGTGTACTAGTGGGTATTATGGAGGGAACAAGTCGGAGCGTGCGGTGGAGTGGAGTGGGAAGAAGGGGGTTAGCACGGAGGAGGGATTGTTTTTGGTTGATTATAACTGCGAGTGTACGCCGAATGAGGCCAACGTGAAGGCTTTGAGGGAGAAGGCGCAGACGAAGGTGTGGGAGCATACGATGGAGGTTTTGGCGGGGACGGAGAACAGGGTGGGTGAACAAGAACAAGATTGAATGCTCAGCGAGGTGTGAGTTTAAAGTCTGCCCCTGAAGAGAATGGCAATATCTCTCTGTCTCTCTTCATCTTTTTGGGATGGGTCCGCCCGTGCTCTTCACTTCGGTCCCCTGCCGTCTGTTCTTAGGCAGACGTCTGGGGTCAGGATGGCACTTGACGCACTGTTGCTGGCCCTTGATATAGACCCAGTCAGTGTGAATAGGGCAAACCTCCATGTGTGCACCGCAGTACTTGCCGCTAAAACCCTTGACAAGTCTACAGCCGCCCTTCCTTCTAAGAGGGCAATGATGAATGGTGGTGGTTTTTCCGATGCCGCCCATTTTGCGAGTAATGGTAAGGATACAAGACTATGATACTGTATGACTTGAACTGATGACAGCAAGATGTGATTATAGAATGCTTGATGAGCGGGCTGGTGAGCCGAGAATGACAGCAACTATCTTGTAGGCAGATTGCCCCCTCCATATTATACATTTACACAATGATCGAGAGCAGAGTTTGCTTTCTTGTCGCCCATAGGATGGCTTTGTTCTGGGACATCGAGCATGTTCCCAATAATAGCTCTTTGGGAACAAACGCTTCCAATAGTTTACTGCTTCACGAACAAAGATGCGAGAGAAAATATTGAGTGCACAAAGCCCCGTTTATATTTTATTCTTTAACTCGAGTTCGTGGATCTACCTCGTCTTTCAAAAGAGACATTGTTTGTGTCCTGTCATGGGTGATGATGTTCTTTAATAGGATCATCGAGCTAGCCTAATGTAGTTGGCCAAATGTCTCGGTGTCATCTAGAAAACAAGGCATACCAATTCTTGCTTTGAACCGAATATCTCGGGTATTCTTTTCATTTGTTACTTGGGAGGTTGTTGCCTTGCCCACTCGGCAGAAAAAAGGCAACATACCTGAGTAAGCGACCTGTGATTTTGGCTTTGTGATCTCAGCGTCTTTGTTCTTCACCCTGGCTTTTTCGACCCAACTTCGATGTTCAGAGAAAAGCAAGTTTGTGGCCCTTTGTTTGCCAGGACAGCCGTCTACCCTGCCACTGGGACAACAAATGGGCAGACATTTTTTTCTTGGCCATATTTAACGACAAATTTTTGCCAGCCCAGGCGGATAACATTCTCAATTCAAGGTACTGTGTAGTAGATTACACCACCCACACGTTGCCGCGGTCAATTCAGTCTACGCTGCGTGGTTGTGTAATCAATTGCATTATTATCATCCCAGTCGCAATCTGGAGGTTATCTCTCTTCTTCCTAACTTGCCATCGAGCTATCTTTTTTCAACATCAACAAAGATGGCAGCGCAACCGGAAGCATCATCGCCCATCCAGGAAACATTTCTCCATGACGACTCAGATGCTGGATCTGACGCCGGGTCCGACGCCGGCTCTGAGTCCCCATCCGTCACCTACCAAGCCGAACCATTCGCCACCTTCCAAACCCGCATCCACGAGCTCACCGTCGCTGCAGTTTGGCCAAACGCTGGCTCGGATCAAATCACCATCGAGAGGCTCAGAAGCGGTGGGTTCAATCGCATCATCGGAATCACCTGGGACGTCGACAACCACAAGCTCCAGCATGTCGTTCGCGTCCCCTGGTTTCCCGACGATGATCTAGCTGCCCAGGTCGCCCCCCTTGATTTCATCAAGAAGCACACCAAAATCCCCTCGGCCAGGATCATTCAGTACGACCTCACAACCGAGAACCCTCTCGAATCGCCGTACATGGTCCAGGACCGGGTTTCGGGTGCAGACCTGCACAGCCTGATGCACGACGAGAGCGGCAATGTAGACAACAAGATCCCCCACCACGGGTGGCAGAAGCTGGCCAAGGAGCTCGGCGACGTCACACGCCAGATGCTCTCAACCAGAAGCACCGTGGCAGGAACCATCGTCCTCTCCCCGGACGGCCTTCGCAGTCTCCATATCGCTCCCTTTTCCACGAGCAGAGATTCGGGCGCGGCGGATACATCTCGACCGTACATCTCCTGCGGTACCAATCAGATCTCGTCGGAATCTGCCGCATCTCTCCTGACAAATCTCTTCCAGTTCCAGCGCCAAAAGGAGCTCGACGAGGGAACTCACCCCGATTTTCCCTCGCCGTGGCCGGGCTTCATCGCCCTTACGCAAGAACTCGCAGAGATGGGCTACTTCCAGGACATGGACTACTCTCTCTGCCACATGGATCTCTTCCCCCGTAACATCCTCGTCGACCCCTCGGTCTCGGGAACCCGCAGCACCAAGAACAAGATCGCTGCCATTCTGGACTGGGACAGCGCGCTGCTCGCTCCGACCTTTGTGGCCTGCCGCCCACCTGCCTGGCTTTGGAACCACGAGGAGGAGGATGCCGAGAACTCCGAGGATGCTGATGAGTCGGAGAAGAACACCAAAGTCGAGCCCACCACAGAGCAAGGCAAAGAGATCAAGCAAATCTTTGACGATGCCGCGGGAGAGCAGTACGCCTTCTTTGCATATAACCCTGTCTACCGACTTGCGAGGAGACTGTTCCAGTTCGCTGTCGCGGGTGTAAATAACTCGGACCAGCTGGACGAGGCCCACGAGTTGATGGATGAGTGGGAGGACTTGAAGCAGACCGGAAGCTCAAAAGGAGAAGGGGGCTCCATTGCGCCGGCACCGAGTCGGACAGCAACGGAGCAAATGAGCGTTCAAGAGTCTCATCTGTCTCATCCTTCGTCGGACGGAGAGAATGGTAGTGGACGGAAGGGGAAGAGGTTGAAGAAGCGGTGCGTACTCATGTGAGAGACTAAAGGTGCGTTGGTGTGTGGGGAGTGATTAGTCGAAACAAAACAAACATTCAAATAAAAAGAATTCCAAAAGAAGCCATTTTTTTTTCATTGAGAGAATTAAGTGAAGCATGCATGTATGTATGTATGTATGTATGTCTGTGAAATGTATGAAAAAAGATATTGCCAACCGAGGGTTGGAGGTTAAATCATGACAAGAGTGGGATTCGAACCCACGCCCTTTCGGACCACGGAATCTTGTAACCAAGATAGTTATTAAGGATGTTCCTTAACGTGGCGCCTTAGACCGCTCGGCCATCTTGCCTTGTATGTGATTGTTGAGGTGCTGTTGAGATTTTTCCGGTTTTGTGAGTTGGTGCGGCTAGGGCTTGGTGCGATAAAAAGAATCAGGTGTGGTGGGGCTCGCCGTTTCTCCCGTCACCCGTGGACCCGCCCGTCGGCTAGAGGTCCCCGCAGTTTTGTTTCAACCGCCAAGCCAGAGATTCAGGGGGTGAGCTTCAGGGGTGGGTCCCATGCTGCGCCGCGACGCTTGTCACCACCATTGGGCGCGGGAGAGAGAGAGACGCGACCTCTTGTCCGTCAGCTCATCATAAAAAGGTAGCACTCGCGCTTTTGTAAATCTCGATTGTCTTTTTTTTTCTGCTCGTCATCATCCCTTCCATCAAGTAGTAGTAATATCACGTCAAAATGGCCGCCGTGTACAACAACTCGTGGCGCAACAACATTTGGTTGGGCTGGTTTTACGTCCAGCTGCCCATCATTCTGTGTAAGCTCTCTAATCTGTGATTATCACAGGAATAAAAAGATATCGTCGTCCACTGACCAAGTGTGATTTAAAGTGGTTGATCTTCTCGAGTTCATCTATCCCGCTACCTTGTACCGCCCCGAAGGGTCTACCCTCCACTTCTTCTGGAAGGTTAAGCAGTGGTACATTCAGACCTACAACGATCCTGTTGTCCAATGGAGTCCCGAAACTGCGTCTGGCCATGACAGCTGGATGGGCCTCTTCCTCCATTTTGAGCTTCTCTTTTTGCTGCCAACAACTATGTGGGGCCTGTACCGTCTTGGTGTCCAACAGAAGGGCACGCGCGGAACCGATGAGCTCTTGTTCTTTGTATACGCCCTCGAAATGGCCTTCACGACGCTTGTTTGCATCCATGATACGTGGTATTGGGATAGCAATTTGTACACCGAGTCCATGAAGGCAACGTTGCGATGGCAATTCTATGCGCCCTTTGTTGTCGTCCGTAAGCTATCACCCTCCACCACTGACACACTGAAAGGGAAACTGACATGGCCAATCAATAGCTCTTATTGGCGCATACGATATGGGATCAAGACTTGTAGCTCGCCTCGATGCTGCCGACGAGGCAGCGGAGGGCAAGAAGACGCTATAAAGGCCGAGGCCGATGCCGACGCGGCGCAGCGCAAGGAGGGAGGGAAATACGCTTAATCTTCATTTTGCCATCCGTGACCAATAAACCCAAACTCCACGCACCAAAACAGAAAACCCGAAAGGCATTAATCTTAGTCATACACTCGAAGCACTATACATCTCTTCTTATCCCCTCAATCGATCGCTCTCTTCTGTTGTCCAGTATACCCCCATCCATTACCCACGCTGCCGATTCCGTACCCCAAAGGTGTTGCGCCGCCCAAAGCCCTTCCCTTAAGTCTCTTGGGCAACACAACTCCCATGAAATAGGCGCCAGCCACCACAGCCCCGGCAACGAACGACAGCAAACTGTAAAAGATGGTGCTCGCGTAAACGTGTCCTCCCATGCCCTGCCACTCCACGTGTCCCTCCGTCTTTGGCAACTCGGCGGTCGGGAACCACCTCACACTGAATTTGAGCGGAAGCGGGTCACCGATAACCAGTCTCTTGGTGTCTCCGCTCTCCATGTGTGTCAACGGACTGGTCGAGTAGGCGGTCGCGCTGTCCAGCACGCCACTGTCATGCGGATGAATGTGTTCCTTGGGCGTGCTGTGTAGCAAGACGTTCATATGCGTGCTGATATGCATGTGGCTAAGTTGCAAGGTGCCGGCGAGCGCAAATACGAGCGGGATATATTCTTGCTCAGGTTGCTTTTGGCCGACGACTTCGATGTGCGGAGGCGGTCGGGAGGGGAGACGGCAAGCTAAGGGTGCGTCGGCATGGATGTAGAATTCGAGAAGGTGAAAGAAGGGGTCTGAAATCATGGCAATCGTGCAGTTCTTTTCTTCTTCGATGCCGTACTGGAAGGACAGAGGCGCATTGGTCTCGTTGCAGGTTGGGAAGGGTATCCATTGGATCTCGTGGGTTGGCGAATTCGGGAGGGAGATGTGTTCACCTGTTTCTCTGTTTTGGAAATAATGGTCAGATGGAGGAGAAAGTATAGGTGAGAAAGGGAGGAAGGCGTACGAGCTTCGGTTCATGCATTCTACTTGAATAGGGGCGCCAAAGTGGTAGGAAGGGAGTGCGTGTTCGTGGGGCGCGCCGGCGAGGGTCTGCGCAAACAGGGTGGAAGCTGCAATAAGCAGCAACTGTGATGGAAGCATAACCATGGTGTGGGAATTGGTGATACAATTCAACTATCGTAATGACATGGCCCAGAGCATTTTGCACGGTGGTTGGAGGTTTCCAGGTTGCCTCTCGTGGCGGCCCCGTCGATGTTCAAGGGAGACCGTGTTGGCGGTACCTTTCTGGGGTGGTGGTGCTTGGGGGACGCTAAACTTCAATAGTCGGTAACTTATTACATAGTACAGTACAAGTCCAACCCCAACCCTGACTGTAAAGCCAAGAAAACCAGCATTCCTCTTTCCACCTCATCTCTCTCCATTGCACTCCCACATATGCCAAGTACGATTAATACGAGGGCTTACACGCGAGTTTGGTTCAAAACCCAAAATCAAGCTTTCATTTTACTGGGCACACACCAAGCGTGGTTCACTAAAACCCCGCTGCCAAAATCCCCACCCTACAAATTCAATTAGTGAAGTTCTGCCAAACCCCAGCCATACTCTTCCTCGTTCTTTCGAATAACCCCAGCTCGCTCGTCTTCGTTCAAGCTTGAACGAACCCATTTACCCTTGTCTAACCCCAAGTCAGCTTTACCCCTAATCTTGTCAATAACCCAAGCTGTCCACTGCTGGGGAGTTTTGCAGTCGCTGAAATTGACAGGCGGGGTAGGGAGATCACTATTCTCGAAGGTAAAGCGCTCGAGCTCGTCGCTAATTGAGTCGGCCGTCTCGGTCGCCATTATGTCAGCTGCTACATGGTAAGTATGCATATCTAAAAAACAATATAGGAATTGAAAAATACGTACTATAATTATAATGACGGAAGTGAAAGCGACTTTGGGTTAGACGAGGGCGACAGGATTCATTCAAGCTTGAATGAGCTAAAGCGAGCGAGCTGGGGTTGTTCGAAGGAAAGAGGAAGAGTGTGGCTGGAGGCGTGGCAGAACTTCATTAATTGAATTTGTAGGGTAGGAGTTTTAGGCAGCGGGGTTTTGTGGGTGGAGGTGGGGTAGCTCCAGTAAAAAATGGAAGCTTGGTTTTGGGTTTTGAACCAAACTCGCGTATAAGCCCTCATAGCATAGTTAGTCTGCCGGATAATCGTCATGCCGAAGGTCTGGTCCAAACCACAGGAGAAGTCTGTGCGGGCAGAACCATAAGAATGAGTCTCAAAGAACTCTCAGGAGAACAGAGAACACAAGTCACCTCAGCCAATAAAGTCAAATGCACACCTATCGGTGCCCAACTTAAAATCGCTTAGTGTCTCCGATATCCCTGATGCAGAAATTGTTCAGCAGCAGCTGCTATATGATATGCATGGTGTGTTACAACACCGGCTGTGGGGCTATTAATTCATGTGAGGCCAGGTCCTTTGAACGGTGGAACCTTCTTTCCAATGTACCCATTCACCAAAGTCTCATTTGCTGTCGCTCGCCCGGTTGAGGCCAGAAGTGGCAAAAGTTACCACTTCTTCAAAATTGGAAGGTTTGTCCAACAGAAAGAAATCAGCAGGGTCGGCTTTGCCCTTCCATACATTGCTGTGAGGCCACTGGGTAATTGTCGATCCTTCAGTGGTTTTTTTTTTTTTTTTTTTTTTTTTCAACCATGAACCATGATACAAGGTAGTTACCCGCTGTCGGATATTGCATGTCACAAGATGTGAGCCCAGGAACTGAAACGTTGATGTAGATGCCGCCTCAAAATTGAATACGGGCGCAATCGTGCATGCATGGAATACACCACGCAAAAAATCATCTCTAACAGACAGTTAAGTGCGACGCAGGTTAGATAAGGCCAATACGATGGTAATTGATGGTGCGGTGTCTCCAATGCACAAATTGTTGACATGAGCGGTCAGAAACATGGCGAGGGCCGCTTCAGTGAGGTTGGGCCAATGCGGTTGTCGGTTCTTCCCCTGCGTCATGTCATGTCTTGGGTGCGCCGTGACTTGATCAAGCTGGCGCTTGATTAATGACAAGGGTGAGGAAATGCGGCTGAACTAAAACGCGTATCGCCATCTTCGCTGCTGTATTCGTATAATCTCAACTTTCGTCACCTCTTCAAAATAGTCACTTTCGTGAAAATCGACATGGACCTCTCTCGCAAAGCAATCATCAAACTCCGCCCTCTTGCTGCACCCCAGGGGGAGTGGCAGGCACCAACCGTGTCTTGGTTGGCAGGACCGTGGAAGATCACTCACGCGTCCGGGTCTTACCGCGGACAAAAGAACGTACGGATTACTCTGAAGCCCGAAGCAGACCAAAAGTCGTATACTGTCGAGCTGAGCCATCAAGACGCGCAAACACTCAAGATTGAGACCGCGTTATCGATAATGACCCCTTCAGACCTTTCAGAGACAAACAATACTGCCTCCTGCTTTGCACTGCTAAATTCATCGCTCGAGGTTCTCGCTTGGGGAAAAGAAGGACAGCTCAGCGATTGGATGACCGAGGATAGCGGCTGGATTGTCGACAGCGCTGGGGAAAGCCGGCCGGATTGGAGAAAGCGCTATGTTGTCGTACGGGTACACGAGGGCGAAGCCTTCCGTGTTGAAGTATGGACGTCTGATTCCTTGACTGCCGAGACGATTGAGAAGATCAAGGATGCGCTGCAGAGAGCAGGCGTGGATGGTGATCTGCTCCCCTTGACTATCGACGACGGGCGGGATAAGGACGACAAGGAGAAATGGCTAAAGGAGAACGAGCCCGTCTGCGCCAATAGCGATTCATCGGAACCTCGTGAGGAGAAATCGAGATGCCGTTGTATGTAGAAGTGTGAGGCAGTCTCCCTTGGAACTGGGAATGAGTACCTACATGTACATACCTAGTCAGTACGGTCTGAAAAAGCAAACATTGCGAAATAGTGAAAGGAGGAATGAACATAAAGTGGTGACATTTTGGCTCATCTTGCGCATTGGAGGCGAGGAGTGATGTTTGTCATGCAGCATTTTTTTCCGAGAAGGAAAACATAATATCTGGTGCTTTATAAGCCTTGAATATTCTTCCCCTCCCGATTTTGAATGATTTGTTCGGGAATTCCGATAACTACAAACCGGAACTGCCGCAGGATCATACGGAAATAATCCGGGCCAACATCGGCGACGTATGAACTGGGAGCTGGGAGCTGATTCAGCAACACGCAGCAAGTTTTGATAAAAAGTGATATCGCAACGATTTCTGGCCGCCAATGCGTTTCTCAATTTCCATCCAGAACGCTGAGTGCCGGAATCGACCGTCATCTATCGGAATGGCACCCCTAACATCGCTCTACCCAAGGGCGTTTCAAAACCGACGGTCAAAGAACGATGCAGCCGTCAGAAAAGCCCGTATCGCTTTCTTCAAAGCGGCCGGCAATAACTTTATTCTCCTCCAGCTGCTCTTCTTGGGACTCTTCTGCTACATATTCGGATCATTGTTTGTACAGACCAATCATACTCACAATCTCAAGATTCTCTTTGTCGACTACGACGGAGGAGCGATCGGTGACGCGGTCCGAGAAGCGTACACCGCCTTGAGGGGGAAGAGCTTCCCTTCCCTAATCGAACGATCCTCGACCGATCATCCAGCCACGACTGATCTATGGCGGGCTGTCTGTCACGCCGATTACTGGGCGGCCCTGTACGTCGTTCCCGGCGCGTCCAGTCGACTAGAAGAGGTGCTGTCGGCAGGGCCCGACAGTCCCTCAACGCCGTCCTACAACAACCGGGACGTCATGGCATACATCTGGAACGAAGCCCTGTACGCCCCGGTTGTTGATGCCTCCATCTCGTCCAACATACAGCTCCTCTCCAACGCGGCCCGCATCGCCTACACCACCAGCAACGGCACGGGCAACGTCACCACAATCAGAGGTGCCTCCGCCCTGTCCGCCCTCGCAGACCCTTGGCATCTCGAGTCGCTCAACATCCAGCCGACCTCGCAGGGCTCCCGAGCAATTTATAATACCATCGTCATCGTCCTCATCCTCATCCAGGAGTTCTTCTACCTCGGCACCATCAACGGCCTCTACGCCCAGTTCAAGCTCTACACCCAGCTCGACCCTTACCGCATCGCCGTCGTCCGCAACCTCAACTCGCTGGTCTACACCCTCGTCGGCACCCTCTGCGTCACGGGCACCATCTGGGCCTTCAAGTCTGGCTGGGACATCAACGGCAACCAGTTCGTCCTCTGCTGGGTCACGTTTTGGTTGTTTGCGCACGTCAACTTTTTGACCCTGGACGTTTTTACCGTGTGGCTGCCTCCGCCTTACGTGCCCATGGCGCTCGTGTCGTGGATCATTTGCAACGTCACGTCCATCTTGTTGCCGTTTGAGCTCAGCCCCGTGTTTTATCGGCTCGGGTACGTCTTTCCGGCGCACGAGGTCTATCAGGTCCTGACGGATATCTGGTCGGGCGGTTGCAATCCGCGGCTGAGGTACGCGCTGCCCATCTTGTTCGCCTGGGAGGCCGTCAGCCTCGCGCTGAGCGTGCTGGGGGTGTTTAGGAGGTGCCACTTCGCCACGTTGGGGGAGGAGAGGCAGGTGAGGGAGTTCAAGGAGAAGCTGGACGCGGCGGTGGCGGTGGAGATTTCGAGGTTGCATGCCTTGAGGGAGATGGAGAAGAAGAAGAAGAAGAAGAAGAAGAAGGATGAGGAGGATGAGGAGGATGAAAAGAAAGAGGACGAGGATGAGGAGGACGGAGGTGAGAGGCGCGGCAAGGGAGAAGCTGTGTCTAGGAGGAGGCGAGATATCAATGAGGTGGAAGACGAGGAGGATGAGGAGGTGGAGTCGCTTCGGGAAGAATTGGCCGACGTGGTTGAGCGCATCAACACTCGACAACGGCGGGAGCGCGAGAGGGATCAGATGGAGTGCAGTTTTGGGCCATCGTTTGACTTGCCATTTCAGGGGAATACCAGCGAAGACTAGATGCCGCCCATGCAGATGATGGTTGGACTGGCTTGAAGCATTCAAGGACTTACCTAGTATGCCTTTCTTTGCTATTCGGATGTCCGGATAAGGTACTTTTTAGTTCTTAAAGGTATCGATAGCCAAGTTCCCAGTCTTGTAAAGAAAGGAGAAGAATGCTTAGTTAGCCATAGCACGTCTTTTCTGCCGGTTGCACAATGGGTGAGTAAGTGGACCATTATTGGCTCTCCGAGTGATTAGAACTGTGTTGTCCATTAAGCGATCATCACCTCTCGTTCTCAAAAGCAGTTGAAGTAGGTACTTTTTAAATAATTTCGCCGAATTGGTGAGCTCATGAAAGCGAGGCAAACGAGGGATCACAGAGCTGGCATCAAAAACAAGATAAACCAAAACCCTCTCCATGCGCATGGCAGGAGAATGGCGATCATGGCAGCGAACATCATTGGTCCAAAGATCTTTACCAACCGATTATCCAAAACAACAAAAAGTAAATCACGATTATCTCACCACTCTTCGCCGGTGCTGGGCCATCTTTGGATGCGCCACTCTCAATCGTACGCGAACCCTGAGGGCTGCTATCTTAACTTGAGCTTCATCGACTAGACTTAGATTCAAGACCTAGCTTCTAACGGACGACAACTTTCCTTCCAGGCCCTAGCAGAACCAGCAGCGGGCCTGGCGGCCGCTAAACTCGTGGCGCATGCCAGACGAGATGTTTTCTTAGCCATCGAGCCCCGACCAAGGATGTCACTGGGTGTGTTCTAATTTGGGCTATGGTTAATTTGAAGATTTTGGGGTGTAAAGATGGAATTGTTCGGCAGGTTTTGCCTTTTTAGTTTGGGGTACTCGTAGTGAGATATGCCGATTTGAGTTTTTCGTACACCCGATATGAACTGGAGGCACGATGATGAGTTTATGGCCATCCGCAACTTTGATCATGTGCATGCGATGACTAGTGGAATATCAAGACCTTACAAAGTCCCCGCCACCTCGGAGCGGAGTTTTCGCAAGTATTCCCATTCATCTCCGTCAATTGCAACAAAGAACCCGGATCCGACCCAGATACGAGGTCTTACACACGAGTTTGGTTCAAAACCCAAAACCAAGCTTCCATTTTTTACTGGAGCTATCCCACCTCTACCCACAAAACCCTGCTGCCCAAAACTCCCACCCTACAAATTCAATTAATAAAGTTCTGCCACGCCTCCAGCCGCACTCTTCCTCTTTCCCTCGAATAACCCCAGCTCGCTCGCTTTAGCTCATTCAAGCTTAAATAAACCCTGTCGCCCTCGTCTAACCCAAAGTCACTTTCACTTCCGTCATTATAATTATAATACGTATTTTTCAATTTCCATATTATTTTTAGATATGTATGCATACTTACTATATAGCAGCCGATACAATGACGACCGAGACGGCTGACTCAATTAGCGACGAGCTCGAGTACTTTACCTTCGATTTCTTTACCCCGCCTATCAATTTCAGCAACTGTAAAACTCCCCAGTAGTAAATAGCTTAGGTTATTAACAAGATCAAGGACTGCGACCATAACGACGTCCTCGACATTATTAAGCGCAAGGGTGAATAGGTTCGTTCAAGCTTAAACAAAGTAAGACGAGCGAGCTGGGGTTATTTGAGAGAAAGAGGAAGAGTGTGGGTAGGGTTTGGCAGAACTTCACTAATTGAATTTATGGGGTAGGGATTTTGGCAGCGGGGTTTTAGTGAATTACGCTTGGGGTGTGCCCAGTAAAATGAATGGTTTTGGGTTTTGAACCAAACTCGCGTGTAAGCCCTCGTAATTAAGCCCGGTATTTCCGCAATGATGTGTTTTCAATATCAGCTTTTGAGCAAAAATATTTGCCGGTAAATATTTTTTTTTCCTCTCTAAACTAAACCCCATATATAACAACGTTTTTTTTGGAATCCCATCGACCCTCTTGAAGTTCCCGTAACCCCAGAATATCGAGAGCCTGATCTCCCAGGTCTCGGCAGCTTTAGCACCTTTTTTCTTCAACTGACTTCATGGCTATGATTGGGCAACATATCCCGTGCCGGTCAGAAAGGGTATGTGGTGGTGTAACGAGAACCTGAACATGTGTAACCCCTTTAGGTATGGCAGCTTGGCTTCGTCAGACAACCTTCACCGTATCAAGGTCTGCTAGGCCGTATTGATCTCCCCTGCAGGTAACATCGGAAATGGGAACCAACGTGCAGCAATCATGGTGCCATTTGCTGTCGATCTGTGGCGTGGGGAAGACAAGTACATGTAAAGCCCAAAGGCATCCCACTGTCAAACCCCCATCGTGAGGTTTTTATCCTCCTCACAATTCAAGTTGATAAATCACATATCATATTACATACAATCTCAAACATTTCTCACCATACACCATGGGCGACGCTACACAAACCCCTGAATCCAGTATCGATGTGTAAGTCGATCCCTCCGAGTCCGATCCTCATCTCAAACCCCACATCTGACATGCCCTCAGTCTCATCATCGGCGCCGGACCAGCCGGTCTAATGGCAGCCGCCTCACTCGCCCACCTCAAAGTCCCCTTTCGCATGATTGACCGCCGCCGCACCAAAATATTCACCGGCCAAGCCGACGGCCTCCAATGCCGCTCCCTGGAAATCTTTGACTCCCTCGGCTTCGCTGATCGTGCTTGGAAGGAAGCAAACCACATGATAGAGATTTGCATGTGGAATCCCGGCTCTGACGGGACAATCCGGAGGAGTGATCGTATCCCTGATACGATTGTCGGGTTGTCAAGGTTTCAGCAGATTGTATTGCATCAGGGGCGGATTGAACGGTTCTTTTTGGATAATATTGACAAATATACCGAGAAGAAATGGGACGGGGTTGAGAGGGGAAGGTTGCCTGAGAGTCTGGAGATTCGGAACGCAGGGGAGTACCCAGTTAGAGTGAAGCTGAGAGGTCTGAGTGATGAAGAGGCCGAGGTGAAGCAGGTTTCTGTCTCTAGTGGGAAGAGTGTGGGCAATATTGGGAGTGACGGGCTGTTTAGGAGTAATCTGGGAGATGCGGTCGAGGATGAAGAGGAGGAGCTGATCCGGCAGAATCAGAACAATGGAGGGGAAAGTGAGATTGTAAATGCAAAATATGTGATCGGGTGTGATGGGGCCAGGAGCTGGACTAGACGGGCGCTGGGATTCGAGTTACAGGGTGAGGCGTCGGATTTCATTTGGGGCGTAATGGATGTCATTCCCATTACGGACTTTCGTGAGTTGCCTCCGCCCTTTCCAGTGATCGACCTAGTGAGAGACTAACGGCTACAGCCGATATCCGCATGCGATGCGCCATCCATTCGGCCAATGAAGGCAGTCTTATGGTCATTCCTCGAGAGAATCGTCTTGTGCGGCTGTATATCCAACTCAAAGAGGTCACGCCTGATGCGTCCGGACGAGCAGACAGATCCAAGATTACCCCTGCTCTGATCTTTGGCGCTGCCCAGAAGATTTTGCACCCATACAAGATTGACTATGAGTACTGCGACTGGTGGACGGCCTATCAGGTAAGCATTCTCCCTTCGCCGTCCCGTTCATCTGTGGTACAACTTTCTGACACGAGCAAATTACATAAAGATTGGCCAGAGAGTTGGCACTTCCTTTTCGGACGACAACAACCGCGTCTTCTTGGCAGGAGATGCAGTCCACACGCACTCACCCAAAGCCGGCCAAGGCATGAATGTGTCAATGCAGGACTCCTACAACCTTGCTTGGAAGGTCGGTCTTGTGGCGAAAGGCATCTGTAAGCCATCAATTCTGTCAACTTATCAATCCGAGCGCCGTCGAGTTGCAAAGGACTTGATCGATTTCGACCACAAGTTCTCCCGCTTGTTCTCCGGACGCCCAGCAAAGGATGTCATGGATGCCGAAGGAGTAAGTATGGAGGAATTCAAGGATGCCTTCCTCAAAGGCAATCTCTTTGCTTCCGGACTGATAGTCAACTACGGCCCAAGCAATCTTGTGGTAAAACCGGGCGATCCCGCTGAGCAAGGAGATGCTAGCGAGAAAAGCAGATTGCTAGAGGGGACACCACACAATATTACCGAGGAGCAATTCGCCGAGAAGCAGGCTCTGGCAACGGGATTGCCGGTAGGCATGAGGTTCAACAGCTTCAAGGTTGTGAATCAAGCTTGCGCTCGTCCTTGGCACTTTCAAGAGAGGCTCAAGCTCGATGGGAGGTTCAGGGTGGTGCTATTTGCCGGCAATATTCTGGCACCCCAGCAAAAGGAGAGAGTGCAGAAATTCTGCGACAAATTGGATGCTCCCGAAAGCTTTTTGCGCAGGGTTACCCCCAAGGGAGATAAAATCGACAGTGTGATCGAAATCCTCACCATTCACTCAGCCAAGAGGACCGAGACTGAGTTGCTCAGGGACTTCCCCGACATCTTGCACCCGTTCGATCCACACAACGGGTGGGATTATAACAAGGTGTTTGTTGATGATGTTAGCTATCATGAAGGGTTCGGAGATGCGTACACGAATTATGGCGTAGATAAGGAAAGGGGCTGCGTGGTTGCGGTTAGGCCGGATCAGTATGTTGGATGGATCGGAGAGTTGGAGGATTTTGATGAGTTGGAAACCTATTTTGAGGGGTTTTTGCTCTTTGCGAATGGAGCTTGACATTCATGTGTAACGTCCGAAGTCACCGCATTTTTCGGCTGAGAGGCGCAGCAAGGCCTCGAGGTGCTTGCCTCCCAGCAAAGGTGCATGTTTCTTAGCTTCCTTCCAGTCATAATTTCAGCCTTCTACCTTGATTCTCTCTCCCTCTATCCCTCTCTCTTCGCACACTATACGAGCCTTCAAATTCTCCTTATAAGCCTGCTTTGAATATGGTCGATGCGGAGGACATCCATGCGGCCGATACCGCACGTGCCTCTCCATCAGGTTTTTCATACCCGGACTCTTTCAATTGGATGATCTATCGATGGCTTCGCCATTTTTTCCTCGACGCAAAACCGGGGGATACTTCGCAAACCGAAACCTTTGTTATCTCAAACGAAGCGGGCGGTACGAGAGTTTCTCCAGTTGGCGATGCACCCAGTCTTGCCAAACTGCTTGATACAGAAACTAAGCTCAGCGAATCCTCTTCCAGGCTTATCTTCTTGTCGTATCCGGAAACTTGGAGTATCGATCGCGAGATCTTGGATCTTCTCGCAGCCAGGTATCGGTTACCTCCGGGCCATCTCTACAAACATCTGTATCACCGAGGATCGTGGACCGATAGGCAATGTCCTCCAAGTCGCTACGACGAAAGGTTTTTCTTCGACGACGTTAGCCGGCCGAGAGACCTGATTCTTCCGTCTGAGGGATATCTCGAGTTTAGCAGATCATGCCACACAGCCCTTCTGAGCGTTTTTCGCATCGAGGTAAATGGGCCGCTGGATGAGGCACAAGGGCATCACCCCACCGCCGCAACTGAGAGTATGTCGGTTTTCAAAATCCGTGGTCTAGAAGGTCGGCGGCTATTAACGACTTCTCTCGCCCGCAGTCATCATAGTTCTCTGTCGAGGTCTTTATTCTATGACTTCCCATTTCGCACCAGCTGCGCATCTAACGGGCGAAGACAAGTACGTGAGGATGATGGACAGCCTAGGTCCGACGGCAACCAGGTCTGCTGAGAGCTCCATTTTAGAATACGTGTTGCCGTTCGTCAAGATGCTGGCGTTGGAGTACACAGATCAAGTGGATTCTTTCAACGAACGGCTGAAGGACCTCACCAAGGGCGATTTGAACGAAGCCAACATGGACAGATACTGGACTGCGTTGGTGGAACTCCGAGATTCCGTTTTTGGAGGAAGAAGCGGGCTCTTGAAGTTTCCGGAATCAACAGTCCGAGACTTACATCTAGCAGACTACGACATGATTTTGGCAGCCATTGATCGGTTGAGTCAAGATTTTCACAACCGAATGAGCCAAAGGGTTGCCTGGATGTCCGTTTCAGAGTCGAAGCACTCGATAAAAGAAGCAGAAGCCGTCCGCCATCTCACTCAGCTAGCCTTTTTCTTCATTCCCCTCACCTTTGTCACTTCTTGCTTTGGCATGAACCTCGATCTGCTGAGTAGCGGAAGCGGCAAGCTTTGGGCCTTTTTCGCCACTGCGTCTTGCACCACAGCCGCGGTGCTGCTGCTATCGAGCTGTTATCCATTGTTGTTGGACCGAATGAAGAAAATAGGAAGGGCATTCGTGAATTGGGCCTTGGCTCTCCGCGTCATCTTCAAGCTGGCGAACTACCTCCCGAGAGACGCAGCTTGGATGCTTCTGCTGTCATTGCGTCACCCTCTCATTATTCATCGATTTCTCACAAACATTGATCTCCCAAAAAGGCTCTTGACATATGATACTGGGACGATGGCCTACCGCACGACGTCGGAGCTGAGCGCATTCTGGAATCACAAAGGGGAAAGCATTTTTCACTACTTTGCGGGAATTACTCGGCGATGACAACGTTGGGGATGCCAACTCCAGCTAGAGTGAGGAGAGAAACGATGGTCAGACCACAGAGAGGGGGATCTGGGAGGCAGTTTGGCCAAAGAGTACAGTACACGTAAAATAGAATGTCAAATTCGCTTACTGGAAATGCCCAATGCTACAAATTTCCAAGCTGCCCGTTTTCTCCGTGGCTTCGAGATTGCCCAGACTCTGTTAAACAAGTCGGCCGGTCAAGAGATCCCAAGCAAGCTTGAAGCAAACAAGACCTGACAAGAACATTGGCAAGCATTGGCAAAAGCAGGAACGGCTCAGAAAGCCCTGCAGGATCCCTGACCCCCGATGCTCGGCGCGAGCTCGACAACATTTGCCATGCTCACGATCCACCGATACAACCTGACAACGGTGCGAATGTTTATATGCAAGCAGCCGATGACGCGTCAACTCTGATTCGATACTGCCCATATAAACAGCAGGTAACGTATCTTGATGTATGGGAAACCACAGTCCCATCCTCTCCGGCAAAACAACCCCCAGCGAATCATCGTCCAGCGTTTTTAGTCGGCCCCAATAACTCATTCACCTTGGAAAAGTTTGGTCCAGATTTCCTTTTTACCCGTGCAGCCCACAAGCCGGACGCCAAGACCAGCACATCAAATCCTGCTCTCTCTCTCTCATTCTCTCTCTCTCTCTCATTCTCTCTCTCTCTCTCATTCTCTCTCTCTCTCTCATTCTCTCTCTCTCTCTCATTCTCTCTCTCTCTCTGTGTGTGTGTGTGTGTGGTCACACATGGCAAAAGTGAACGAATAAATGACACAAAGGGAAAAATAAACACCTTCCGGAATTCGGTGCAAGTTCTGCCGCTTGTTGGCCGCCCTTGCCGGGATCCGCACAAACGAGCATTCTTTTATTATTATTATTTTGGATGGGCGGCAAGAGAAATAAGTGGAAGAACCGTTTCGGGAGAAAAGAGAAAAATGGAAGTCTGGGGTAACAGGGGATGCTACCACCACGGTCAGGCACGATAGATGAGTTTTTTATATTGCCTTACGACGCGGCAGTAACCCAAGACCGGGATCGGTTGCCAGCGTAAACGCTGTCGGCTGTGATCCGGACTTGCACGGGGCAAAGCAAAGAGACGCACGGGAAATGCGAGATGTATATAATATCGTCACCGCACCCCTGGGATGCCGATCACTGAGCTTGAGTCAACATCAGTCCATAGCCCTCAGACCTAAAACCTATCAAGATGAAGTCAAGTTACGTGCTGGCCGCTCTGGCCTGTGGCATCGCTACTGAAGCCAGAATGGCTCCCGTCGAGAAGCTTGTCGCTAGACAGAGAGGTGGCGGCGGATCATGCGCCTGGGCGGGCCACTGCCTTGGTGTGTAACCCCTTTCTGACCCCTTGATGCTGTAACGAAACTAACACACTTGTCTTCTCAGGCGACGCCTGCAAGTCCAACCTCGAGTGCGACGGAGACCTCGACTGCATCAGCAACAAGTGCGCCAACCCCGGGACCGCAGCATCCACAACTCGGTGGGGTGGAGGCGGTGGCCAAACCACAATCGTCAAGACCACAACCGTCTACGTCTATCCCACCACAACCGCCAGGACGACGGCCAGGACGACGGCCAGAACCACCACTGCCCGCCCCGCAACGTCGACATCGCCCAGCACCGGAGCGTGCGGCTGGACTGGACACTGCATTGGTATGTTCTTCCCACCTCTTTTTGTTCAAGTCTCTATGCTGACCAAGCAAGGCGACCGTTGCGACGACGAAAACGACTGCGACAGCGACTACATCTGCCGCAACAGCAGGTGTGCCGCCGCAGGAGCTGGCACCACCGTCGTGACCACCACACGTCGCGTCACCGCGACCAGCCTGGCAACCAGCACTCGAAGGACAACGGCAGCGCAGCCAACCACGACAAGCAAGCCTCAGGGACCCAAGTGTGAGAGCCCATTGGCTTGCATTGGTACGTTTCTGTCCAAATCTTGATGAATTTCCAGAGACGGAAGCTGACGATGGTGCATGAGCAGGCACCAGCTGCACGACCGATGCGGATTGCGGATTCGATTTGATTATTTGCAAGAATGGCTTCTGCGGGCTTTGAGAGATGCATGTACGTGGCTGGACTCGAACAACAGTAGTAATCTTATGTGTGTGTGTGTGTGTGTGTGTGTGTGTGTGCGAGAAACAAAAGTTTGGTTCGGTGCGGTGTATGTACTGTACAATAGTGTGTGTCGGCAGCAAAACGAAATGTCATCAAATTTGATCAAGAAGAACCTTGGTTCCTGCTTGCGAGCAACAGAAGTGTGGTTGCATAGAACCTCTCGTGTCTGTTAACGACCTCGGATTTTCACATACTAAAATGATTTTTTTTTCTTCGTCTACTAACAGATAAAAGTTTGCGGGTTGTCGGCACATTGAATCGTTCGTGTGGCAGATGTGGATGCTCGCAACCTGGCTGAGGAAGGTGAGGCAAGTGCAAGTTCCTCACTCGCATCCGCACACACACCTGCCCTGCAGTGACAGAGACTTGTGCGCACACTGCCTACCTACCAAATCCGGCATCCCCAGACTCACTTGGCACACGCACAACTGTACTTCAACACGCAGTTCGATCCACGGCCACACTAACTGGTACAGTACAGCTGCCATTGCGCCAATCCTTCCGTCAACGCCACCCCAAATCTACGTATCCTCAGACCTTGCTCTTCTTCTCTGCCTCCTCTTTGGCTGCATCAGGCTTCCCAAACGGCTTCCGGCAGGAAAACACATACAACGGCGTAAAGACCCCCAGCTGACCGCCCCACGTCACAGACCGGCAGCAATACCACATGAAGTCCATCAATGTCATAACCTCGGGCGGTAACAACCCAAAGAATATCATGATCCTCTGCATGATTCTAGCACAAAACAAAAAAGGCTCAGACATCTGCGCGACCTTGATGAAGTCCTTCCATCCGGGAACCTTCCAAGCGGAGAGGATGTGTCCGCCGGGGCCGTAGTACCACGGCACCGGGGCGCTGCGGAAGGCCATGTCTTCCTCTTCGATAATTTCCAGGCCTTTTGCAAACAATCTAGTCAGTATCTTGTCTTTTTTTTTTTTTTTTCTGTCGGAGAGTTCTGGGGGGGGGGGGGGGGGGGATGCCAACCACCACCAAATATTCCTTTGCGGATATATTTAACGGTTGGTTTATTCAACAAACAAATAAAAAAAACTAAAACAACCCGCAAAATTAT